>JADBJO010010541.1:22500-48509 GCA_016801955.1 Conus betulinus | reverse complement strand
AGGTAGGTGCTGTCGGGGACGTGGGTTAGATGTGCCGGTGATGGGGGGGGGGAGCAAATTGGCGCACATCGTGTGCAGTGTGTTGTGTGTGTGATTTCCATTCACTCACCTTTCTTAGCCTGTGTCTACCCAGCCTCCTTTTTTTTATTTTATTTTATTTTATTTATTTTATTTGTGTTGTGTGTGTGTGTGTGTGTGTGTGTGTGTGTGTGTGTGTTTTTGAGTTCTTGTCACGTCAAAAATTTATTGTGACGTCTTTGTTGTTTATCTGCGTCTCCCCGTTCTTTACGTCATTAACACAGCAAAATTTGCGTGTACTGTCGTTTCATGTCACTTGAAAAAGACTCTAAGAGTCGAAACGTTGTGCATTGTTTTGTTTTCTTTTTGACCCCCCCCTTTTGTTTCGGTCTTTATCACCAATCCTCAAATTATATAGTTGTTCTGAAAAAGACCCAGTCAAGTGTTATCAATTTGATTCTCCAGTCTACAATCAACCTACCAGACTGCACCTGTATCGTATGTATTCCATGTCAACATTGATCGTCTGTCTTTGGTTGTTTTCCATCTGTGCTATGCCGCTCTCATCACCATTCTTCAGCTCTGCGCTCACACAAGTTACGGACTCTCCCACCTATTCCACAGGGACTGGGTGTGGCCTACCTCAAAGCAACCTTAGAGAAGACAAGAATTTCCAGTCATATTGTTTTTATCCGACAGTGCCAAAGGCACAAGGTTATCCCATATGGTTTTCGTTTGAAATTTCACTCAATTCCTTTATCAAAAAGAGAAGAACGTGAAACTCAGAAGATTCTTTTCAAAGCAAGCTCAAGCCTGATGTCGCAAGCGACCAGAAGATTTTCCACCCAAATGGACAAAAGCAATGAACTCATCAAAGCCTGCCGCCACCAAATGGCTTACCTGTGTTCAGAAGAGACATCACAGTTCATCATCATACTGTGAAGAACGCCAACCAGGACCTACATGAAAGCCTGAAGAAAAGCAAAGCAACGAAACTAAACAAACTTTTGCCGAAAGGAAATGCAAGTGACTCACAGCCCACTTCCCAGAGACCAGTGGACTCTGACAAACTGGTTGTGACCATTCCTGATGATGATGTCCATCTCCCAGACGAACAGAAAGCACTTTTAAACCATGGATTAAAGTTTGTCCCTCTGAAACCCCAAAAAAAACTTCCTGTCCACACTCTATCACTGCCAACAGTTTTTTCGCAGATTACGCCTTGCAGCACACTTTCAGGACCAGTGCCCTCTCTCCACAAAGTACAAACAGCAATGACATCGCTCACCTCTTCCCAAAGGAGCGTGGAAACTTGGACACCCAAACCAGGAGAATTCTCTTCCCTAGATCATTACATTGACAAGTGCACACAGGAAATCAACAATAAAGCTTCCGACCTCTGAAACACTCCAACTTGTCCGATGATGAGTGGAAGGCATTACAGGATTTGAAGAAAAGAACAGATGTGGTGATCAAACCTGCCGATAAGGGTGGTGCGATAGTGGTGTGGCAAAGGGACTACTATGAAAAGGAAGTAAAAAAAACAGCTATCTGACACGACTTTCTACACCCCATTGAAGAAACCAACAGTAAAAGAGGACAACGCCCTTGTAAGGAAAATTGTCAATGAAGCTATTGCATCGGGCCATCTCCCAACTGAAGCCTCAAGAACTGTGGTTCGAGAACCCCCCGGGCCCCGAGTCCCAAATTCTATGCCCTTCCAAAAATTCACAAGCCCAACAACCCTGGACGTCCCATTGTATCCGCCTGTTCCTGTCCGACAACTCTTATTTCACAATTCATCGACTCTCTCCTGCAACCACTTGTTACCTCTCTGCCAACCTTTGTCAAGGACACCAATCACGCCCTTCAACTGCTTGACCAATTCTATTTCCCACCGGACGGATCTGACGGTTTCTTATTCACCATGGATGTCACTTCTTTGTACACGAGCATCCCCCACAATGAGGGTCTGCAGGCCATAAAAACACTTTCTAAAGAACAGCACCTTTGACATTGACATCACAACCATCCTAAGGCTGACAGAGTTGGTCCTGACACTGAACAGTTTCTGTTTTGGTGATTGCCACTTCGTCCAAACTCGAGGAGTGGCTATGGGCACCAAGATGGGGCCGAGTTACGCATGCCTCTTTGTGGGTTTCATGGAGGAGCAGATGCTCTCTTAATATCCTGGACGCATCCCTCCATTCTTCAGACGCTTCATTGACGACATCATAGGTATCACCACAAGCACCACCAAGGCTGAACTTCTAGATTTCATACACTTTGTGTCTTCATTCCACCCAGCCCTGAAATTCACCTACACCATCTCTGAAACAACTGTATCTTTTTTAGACATTCAAGTGTCCATCACCAGCACAGATCAACTGAAAACATCAGTATTCTACAAAGAAACTGATTCACATTCTTACCTCAAGTTCACATCCAACCACCCACAGTCTACCAAGAAGAGTATCCCTTACTCTCAATTCTGTCGCCTCAGAAGACTGTGCAGCAATGACGATGACTTCAAACTGCAGGTCAACTGGATGTGTTCCTTCTTCAGAAGGCGAGGATACCCTGAAGCAGTCATCATCGATGCCGCCAATCGTGCCCTTCGCACCCCCAGATCTCAGGCCATGACCCATCTCAGAACAAAGATCAGTCAGACCGACCAGTCCTTACTCTGACCTACCACCCACAACCTCCCAGTTAAAAACATCCTTGTGAAAAAACTTTGACATCCTGCAGAAAGACCCCAAAACTCAAGTCCACCTTCGACAAACCCCCCACTAGTGTGGCATACCTGCGTGACACCAACCTCAGGGATCATCTAGTACGAGCCACTTACAAAGACTCACCAAGCAGCTCTCCACCAGGAAACCACCACTGCAACAAACCCCGATGCAAAACCTTGCCCCTTTTTAAATACAACCACTAACACCTTCAGGGGCCCATCAGGCAAACGCTTCACCATCAGATCCCCCTTCACTTGCCGATCTTCCAACCTGTGTACATTCTTTCATGCAGCCTCTGTTCCAAACTCTACTGTGGTGAGACCTACCGTACCCTGGATGACAGATTCAGGGAACACCTCCAGGCTGTCAACCTGAATAAGGACACCCCCCGTAGGTACACATTTCAATAGCCCTGGACATAACGTGTTTCATATGTCAGTCTCTGCTGTTCACCAAAACCACTCAGATGCCATACACCATAAATTCCTTGAATCATCTCTGATCTCTAGGCTAGGGACGCTCACTCCCCATGGACTGAAACATCAAGGACTGAGGTGGAGGAGTCGCCATTGTAACTATACTGCCTGAATGACCGTTGGAGGTCCTCCTCTCTCTCTTTTTTTTTTTTTTTTTTTTTTCAACATGCCGGCAGCTAGGATAGGGTACATAGCTTGTTGTGGTCTTCAGCACTACCCTACCCTTGTTGTTTTTCAAAAAGATTTTTGAGGTTGAAAAAAAAATTGTTTGCGGTGTATATGTTTATATCATATATATGCCTAGACACCCTAAGGCATGCATATCTTTATGAGATGTAAACGTTCTTTCCCCCCCCTCCCCCCCCCCCCCCCCCCCCCCCCCCCCCCCCCCCCCCCCCTCTATGTGTGGTAGGTAGGTGTGTGGGGGTGGGTGATGCCGGGAGGGTGGGGAGCGCGCACATGTGTGTGTGTGTGTGTGTGTGTGTGTGTGTGTGTGTGTGTGTGAAAGTTTTTTTCCTCCCCTTCTCCCTCCTCCCCCTCCCTCTTTGCCCCCTCCCTCCCAACAACAACCGTCTACTTTCAAATCAGATTTCCTCTGATTTCCATTCACTCACCTTTCTTAGCCTGTGTCTACCCAGCCTCCTTTATTTTATTTTATTTTATTTTATTTTATTTTATTTTATTTGTGTGTGTGTGTGTGTGTGTGTGTGTGTGTGTGTGTGTGTGTTTTGAGTTCTTGTCACGTCAAAATTTATTGTGACGTCTTTGTTGTTTTATCTGCGTCTCCCCGTTCTTTACGTCATTAACACAGCAAAATTGCGTGTACTGTCGTTTCATGTCACTTGAAAAGACTCTAAGAGTCGAAACGTTGTGCATTGTTTTTGTTTTCTTTTTGACCCCCCCTTTTGTTTCGGTCTTTATCACCAATCCTCAAATTATATAGTTGTTCTGAAAAAGACCCAGTCAAGTGTTATCAATTTTTGTAAGCTCCTGGATTCTCCAGTCTACAATCAACCTACCAGACTGCACCTGTATCGTATGTATTCCATGTCAACATTGATCGTCTGTCTTTGGTTGTTTTCCATCTGTGCTATGCCGCTCTCATCACCATTCTTCAGCTCTGCGCTCACAAAGTTACGGACTCTCCCACCTATTCCACAGGGACTGGGTGTGGCCTACCTCAAAGCAACCTTAGAGAAGACAAGAATTTCCAGTCATATTGTTTTTATCCGACAGTGCCAAAGGCACAAGGTTATCCCATATGGTTTTCGTTTGAAATTTCACTCAATTCCTTTATCAAAAAGAGAAGAACGTGAAACTCAGAAGATTCTTTTCAAAGCAAGCTCAAGCCTGATGTCGCAAGCGACCAGAAGATTTTCCACCCAAATGGACAAAAGCAATGAACTCATCAAAGCCTGCCGCCACCAAATGGCTTACCTGTGTTCAGAAGAGACATCACAGTTCATCATCAATACTGTGAAGAACGCCAACCAGGACCTACATGAAAGCCTGAAGAAAAAAAAGCAAAGCAACGAAACTAAACAAACTTTTGCCGAAAGGAAATGCAAGTGACTCACAGCCCACTTCCCAAGAACCAGTGGACTCTGACAAACTGGTTGTGACCATTCCTGATGATGTCCATCTCCCAGACGAACAGAAAGCACTTTTAAACATGGGATTAAAGTTTGTCCCTCTGAAACCCCAAACAACTTCCTGTCCACACTCTATCACTGCCAACAGTTTTTTTTCGCAGATTACGCCTTGCAGCACACTTTCAGGACCAGTGCCCTCTCTCCACAAGTACAAACAGCAATGACATCGCTCACCTCTTCCCAAAGGAGCGTGGAACTTGGACACCCAAACCAGGAGAATTCTCTTCCCTAGATCATTACATGACAAGTGCACACAGGAAATCCAACAACTAAGCTTCCGACCTCTGAAACACTCCAACTTGTCCGATGATGAGTGGAAGGCATTACAGGATTTGAAGAAAAGAACAGATGTGGTGATCAAACCTGCCGATAAGGGTGGTGCGATAGTGGTGTGGCAAAGGGACTACTATGAAAAGGAAGTAAAAAAAAAGCTATCTGACACGACTTTCTACTACACCCCATTGAAGAAACCAACAGTAAAAGAGGACAACGCCCTTGTAAGGAAAATTGTCAATGAAGCTATTGCATCGGGCCATCTCCCAACTGAAGCCTCAAGAGCTGTGGTTCGAGAACCCCGGGCCCGGGAGTCCAAATTCTATGCCCTTCCAAAAATTCACAAGCCCAACAACCCTGGACGTCCCATTGTATCCGCCTGTTCCTGTCCGACAACTCTTATTTCACAATTCATCGACTCTCTCCTGCAACCACTTGTTACCTCTCTGCCAACCTTTGTCAAGGACACCAATCACGCCCTTCAACTGCTTGACCAATTCTATTTCCCACCGGACGGATCTGACGGTTTCTTATTCACCATGGATGTCACTTCTTTGTACACGAGCATCCCCCACAAGAGGGTCTGCAGGCCATAAAAACACTTTCTAAAGAACAGCACCTTTGACATTGACATCACAACCATCCTAAGGCTGACAGAGTTGGTCCTGACACTGAACAGTTTCTGTTTTGGTGATTGCCACTTCGTCCAAACTCGAGGAGTGGCTATGGGCACCAAGATGGGGCCGAGTTACGCATGCCTCTTTGTGGGTTTCATGGAGGAGCAGATACTCTCTTAATATCCTGGACGCATCCCTCCATTCTTCAGACGCTTCATTGACGACATCATAGGTATCACCACAAGCACCAAGGCTGAACTTCTAGATTTCATACACTTGTGTGTCTTCATTCCACCCAGCCCTGAAATTCACCTACACCATCTCTGAAACAACTGTATCTTTCTAGACATTCAAGTGTCCATCACCAGCACAGATCAACTGAAAACATCAGTATTCTACAAAGAAACTGATTCACATTCTTACCTCAAGTTCACATCCAACCACCCACAGTCTACCAAGAGAGAGTATCCCTTACTCTCAATTCTGTCGCCTCAGAAGACTGTGCAGCAATGACGATGACTTCAAACTGCAGGTCAACTGGATGTGTTCCTTCTTCAGAAGGCGAGGATACCCTGAAGCAGTCAGTCATCATCGATGCCGCCAATCGTGCCCTTCGCACCCCCAGATCTCAGGCCATGACCCCATCTCAGAACAAAGATCAGTCAGACCGACCAGTCCTTACTCTGACCTACCACCCACACAACCTCCCAGTTAAAAACATCCTTGTGAAAAACTTTGACATCCTGCAGAAAGACCCCAAACTCAAGTCCACCTTCGACAAACCCCCACTAGTGGCATACCTGCGTGACACCAACCTCAGGGATCATCTAGTACGAGCCACTTACAAAGACTCACCAAGCAGCTCTCCACCAGGAAACCACCGCTGCTGCAACAAACCCCGATGCAAAACCTGCCCCTTTTTAAATACAACCACTAACACCTTCAGGGGCCCATCAGGCAAACGCTTCACCATCAGATCCCCCTTCACTTGCCGATCTTCCAACCTTGTGTACATTCTTTCATGCAGCCTCTGTTCCAAACTCTACTGTGGTGAGACCTACCGTACCCTGGATGACAGATTCAGGGAACACCTCCAGGCTGTCAACCTGAATAAGGACACCCCCGTAGGTACACATTTCAATAGCCCTGGACATAACGTGTTTTCATATGTCAGTCTCTGCTGTTCACCAAAACCACTCAGATGCCATACACCATAAATTCCTTGAATCATCTCTGATCTCTAGGCTAGGGACGCTCACTCCCCCATGGACTGAACATCAAGGACAAAGGTGGAGGAGTCGCCATTGTAACTATACTGCCTGAATGACCGTTGGAGGTCCTCCTCTCTCTCTTTCTTTTTTTTTTTTTTTTTTTTTTTTCAACATGCCGGCAGCTAGGATAGGGTACATAGCTTGTTTGTGGTCTTCAGCACTACCCTACCCTTGTTGTTTTTCAAAAAGATTTTGAGGTTGAAAAAATTGTTTGCGGTTGTATATGTTTATATCATATATATGCCTAGACACCCTAAGGCATGCATATCTTTATGAGATGTAAACGTTCTTTCCCCCCCTCCCTCTCCCTCCCCCCCCCCCCCCCCCCCCCCCCCCCTCTATTATGGTAGGTGTGTGGGGGTGGGTGATGCCGGGAGGGTGGGGAGCGCGCACATGTGTGCGTGTGTGTGTGTGTGTGTGTGTGTGTGTGTGAAGTTTTTTTCCTCCCCTCCCTTCTCCCTCCCCCCCCCCTCTTTGCCCCCTCCCTCCCAACAACAACCGTCTACTTTCAAATCAGATTTCCTCTGATTTCCATTCACTCACCTTTCTTAGCCTGTGTCTACCCAGCCTCCTTTTTTATTTTATTTTATTTTATTTTATTTGTGTGTGTGTGTGTGTGTGTGTGTGTGTGTGTGTGTGTGTGTGTGAGTTCTTGTCACGTCAAAATTTATTGTGACGTCTTTGTTGTTTTATCTGCGTCTCCCCGTTCTTTACGTCATTAACACAGCAAAAAATTTGCGTGTACTGTCGTTTCATGTCACTTGAAAAAGACTCTAAGAGTCGAAACGTTGTGCATTGTTTTTGTTTTCTTTTTGACCCCCCCTTTTGTTTCGGGTCTTTATCACCAATCCTCAAATTATATAGTTGTTCTGAAAAAGACCCAGTCAAGTGTTATCAATTTTTGTAAGCTCCTGGATTCTCCAGTCTACAATCAACCTACCAGACTGCACCTGTATCGTATGTATTCCATGTCAACATTGATCGTCTGTCTTTGGTTGTTTTCATCTGTGCTATGCCGCTCTCATCACCATTCTTCAGCTCTGCGCTCACAAAGTTACGGGACTCTCCCACCTATTCCACAGGGACTGGGTGTGGCCTACCTCAAAGCAACCTTAGAGAAGACAAGAATTTCCAGTCATATTGTTTTTATCCGACAGTGCCAAAGGCACAAGGTTATCCCATATGGTTTTCGTTTGAAATTTCACTCAATTCCTTTATCAAAAAGAGAAGAACGTGAAACTCAGAGATTCTTTTCAAAGCAAGCTCAAGCCTGATGTCGCAAGCGACCAGAAGATTTTCCACCCAAATGGACAAAAGCAATGAACTCATCAAAGCCTGCCGCCACCAGATGGCTTACCTGTGTTCAGAAGAGACATCACAGTTCATCATCAATACTGTGAAGAACGCCAACCAGGACCTACATGAAAGCCTGAAGAAAAGCAAAGCAACGAAACTAAACAAACTTTTGCCGAAAGGAAATGCAAGTGACTCACAGCCCACTTCCCAAGAACCAGGGACTCTGACAAACTGGTTGTGACCATTCCTGATGATGTCCATCTCCCAGACGAACAGAAAAGCACTTTTAAACCATGGATTAAGTTTGTCCCTCTGAAACCCCAAACAAACTTCCTGTCCACACTCTATCACTGCCAACAGTTTTTTCGCAGATTACGCCTTGCAGCACACTTTCAGGACCAGTGCCCTCTCTCCACAAGTACAAACAGCAATGACATCGCTCACCTCTTCCCAAAGGAGCGTGGAACTTGGACACCCAACCAGGAGAATTCTCTTCCCTAGATCATTACATTGACAAGTGCACACAGGAAATCCAACAACTAAGCTTCCGACCTCTGAAACACTCCAACTTGTCCGATGATGAGTGGAAGGCATTACAGGATTTGAAGAAAAGAACAGATGTGGTGATCAAACCTGCCGATAAGGGTGGTGCGATAGTGGTGTGGCAAAGGGGGACTACTATGAAAAGGAAGTAAAAAAAACAGCTATCTGACACGACTTTCTACACCCCATTGAGAAACCAACAGTAAAAGAGGACAACGCCCTTGTAAGGAAAATTGTCAATGAAGCTATTGCATCGGGCCATCTCCCAACTGAAGCCTCAAGAGCTGTGGTTCGAGAACCCCGGGAGTCCAAATTCTATGCCCTTCCAAAAATTCACAAGCCCAACAACCCTGGACGTCCCATTGTATCCGCCTGTTCCTGTCCGACAACTCTTATTTCACAATTCATCGACTCTCTCCTGCAACCCACTTGTTACCTCTCTGCCAACCTTTGTCAAGGACACCAATCACGCCCTTCAACTGCTTGACCAATTCCATTTCCCACCGGACGGATCTGACCGTTTCTTATTCACCATGGATGTCACTTCTTTGTACACGAGCATCCCCCACAATGAGGGTCTGCAGGCCATAAAAACACTTTCTAAAGAACAGCACCTTTGACATTGACATCACAACCATCCTAAGGCTGACAGAGTTGGTCCTGACACTGAACAGTTTCTGTTTTGGTGATTGCCACTTCGTCCAAACTCGAGGGGTGGCTATGGGCACCAAGATGGGGCCGAGTTACGCATGCCTCTTTGTGGGTTTCATGGAGGAGCAGATACTCTCTTCATATCCTGGACGCATCCCTCCATTCTTCAGACGCTTCATTGACGACATCATAGGTATCACCACAAGCACCAAGGCTGAACTTCTAGATTTCATACACTTTGTGTCTTCATTCCACCCAGCCCTGAAATTCACCTACACCATCTCTGAAACAACTGTATCTTTTCTAGACATTCAAGTGTCCATCACCAGCACAGATCAACTGAAAACATCAGTATTCTACAAAGAAACTGATTCACATTCTTACCTCAAGTTCACATCCAACCACCCACAGTCTACCAAGAAGAGTATCCCTTACTCTCAATCTCTGTCGCCTCAGAAGACTGTGCAGCAATGACGATGACTTCAACTGCAGGTCAAACTGGATGTGTTCCTTCTTCAGAAGGCGAGGATACCCTGAAGCAGTCATCATCGATGCCGCCAATCGTGCCCTTCGCACCCCCAGATCTCAGGCCATGACCCCATCTCAGAACAAAGATCAGTCAGACCGACCAGTCCTTACTCTGACCTACCACCCACACAACCTCCCAGTTAAAAACATCCTTGTGAAAAACTTTGACATCCTGCAGAAAGACCCCAAACTCAAGTCCACCTTCGACAAACCCCCACTAGTGGCATACCTGCGTGACACCAACCTCAGGGATCATCTAGTACGAGCCACTTACAAAGACTCACCAAGCAGCTCTCCACCAGGAAACCACCGCTGCAACAAACCCCGATGCAAAAAAACTGCCCCTTTTTAAATACAACCTAAACACCTTCAGGGGCCCATCAGGCAAAAGTTTCACCATCAGATCCCCCTTCACTTGCCGATCTTCCAACCTTGTGTACATTCTTTCATGCAGCCTCTGTTCCAAACTCTACTGTGGTGAGACCTACCGTACCCTGGATGACAGATTCAGGGAACACCTCCAGGCTGTCAACCTGAATAAGGACACCCCCGTAGGTACACATTTCAATAGCCCTGGACATAACGTGTTTCATATGTCAGTCTCTGCTGTTCACCAAAACCACTCAGATGCCATACACCGTAAATTCCTTGAATCATCTCTGATCTCTAGGCTAGGGACGCTCACTCCCCATGGACTGAACATCAAGGACTGAGGTGGAGGAGTCGCCATTGTAGCTATACTGCCTGAATGACCGTTGAGGTCCTCCTCTCTCTCTTTTTTTTTTTTTTTTTTTTTTTTCAACATGCCGGCAGCTAGGATAGGGTACATAGCTTGTTTGTGGTCTTCAGCACTACCCTACCCTTGTTGTTTTTCAAAAAGATTTTTGAGGTTGAAAAAATTGTTTGCGGTTGTATATGTTTATATCATATATGCCTAGACACCCTAAGGCATGCATATCTTTATGAGATGTAAACGTTCTTTCCCCCCCTCTCCCTCCCCCCCCCCCCCCCCCCCCCCCTCTATTATGGTAGGTGTGTGGGGGGGGGGTGATGCCGGGAGGGTGGGGAGCGCGCACATGTGTGCGCGTGTGTGTGTGTGTGTGTGTGTGTGTGTGTGAAAGTTTTTTTTTCCTCCCCTTCTCCCCCCCTCCCCCTCCCTCTTTGCCCCCTCCCTCCCAACAACAACCGTCTACTTTCAAATCAGATTTCCTCTGATTTCCATTCACTCACCTTTCTTAGCCTGTGTCTACCCAGCCAGCCCTTTATTTTATTTTATTTTATTTTATTTGTGTGTGTGTGTGTGTGTGTGTGTGTGTGTGTGTGTGTGTGTGTGTGTGTGTATGTTTTGAGTTCTTGTCACGTCAAAATTTATTGTGACGTCTTTGTTGTTTTATCTGCGTCTCCCCGTCTTTACGTCATTAACACAGCAAAATTTGCGTGTACTGTCGTTTCATGTCACTTGAAAAAGACTCTAAGAGTCGAAACGTGTGCATTGTTTTTGTTTTCTTTTTGACCCCCCCCCCCTTTTTTCGGTCTTTATCACCAATCCTCAAATTATATAGTTGTTCTGAAAAAGACCCAGTCAGTGTTATCAATCACAGTTCGTTCATGTTTGTTTTGAGAGTTATCTTTCTTTTTCTGTTGTCAAGGAACATAGAGTTCCTTCCCTTGTTGTTGTGTTTAACAACTGACGAGTCTTAGTTTTCTTGGTTGGCCTATGCAGCCATTCTAGAGTTATTAAAAACTCAGAAACTGTACTCAAGGTCTTGGAGTTTTGTGTGTTAGTATATAAACCACTAAATTGGTGACCCCGACGTGATGTGCCTTGTTGGCTTCCTTTGGTGAGTAGCGATGCGAATTTGCAACCTGGGAGACAGCGACGAGCGTCAGGTCCGAATCTATGATGGTAAAAAACACACAGAGGCTGAACTCCTCGCCCTCACGCAACGGCTGGCGTTTTTGATTCGAGCACGTTTTCAGTTTATGACCGACACTCTGGCCGATCTTTCTTGACTGACACAGGCGCCGACGTATCAGTTTTTTTTTCCAGCTTCTCCACAAGATCGCAAGAACGATTCGCCTTCCATTCCACACTCTGCTGCGAATGGAACGTCCATCGAGACCTGGGACACACGTAACATCTCCTTGAAGATCACACCCACACATGTGTACACACACAAGTTTTATCTCGCTGATGTTATCTGCCTCATTCTTGGTGCTGATTTTTTCATTGCTCATGACCTTGTCATCGACCTTAAGGGCAAGCGTCTCCTGTCTCTTGATAAGACTTCTGCTTTCCTTAGCAGCACTGATTCTCCCATGACTCTTGCAGGTTTTTCGCTTCATCCACATAATGAGTACTCTGACCTTCTTTATCGGTTTCCAGAGCTGCTCACTCCACGTTTTGACTCCACTATCAATAAACATGGTGTAGAACATCACATCGAGACACAGGGACCTCCAGTACATGCTCGTGCTCGACGCCTGAATCCAGAAAAGTTAGCAGCTGCAAAAGCTGAGTTCTTGAAAATGGAAGAAATGGGCATCATCCACCGGTCCAACTCACCCTGGTCTTCACCTCTTCATGTGGTCCCAAAAGCCGGAGGCCAATGGCGACCTTGTGGTGATTAGACATCTGAAAGCTGCTACCAAAGATGATCGCTATCCCTTGCCTCATATTCAAGATTTCAACAATATCCTCACAGGATGTGAAGTTTTCTCCAAGATTGATCTAGTCAGAGGCTACCATCAGATTCCTATGGCGTCGTCTTCTGTTGCCAAAAAACAGCCATCATCACGCCTTTTGGACTCTGGGAATTCCTCTGCATGCCTTTTGGCCTCAAGAACGCTGCTCAGGCATTTCAACGATTGATGGCTGGCATTCTTCAAGATATACCGTTCGTTTTCGTCTACATTGACGACATCCTTGTGGCCAGTCGCTCACAGGAAGAACACCTTGAACACCTCAGACAGCTGCTCGAGCTCCTCTCCACCAACGGGCTGGTTATCAACAAGGCCAAGTGTGTCTTTGGTGTTTCAGAGTTGGATTTCCTTGGCCATCGAGTCACTACACAAGGAATTTCGTCCACTCCCAGATCGTGTTGCTGCTCTTCAAGACTGCCCTGCCCCCACTGATCGCACAAGCCTACAAAATTAATTCCTTGGGATGTAGCTGGAATTTTAGCCCCACTCCACGCTCAGGCAAGTGGTAAAGGACAAACTATTCAGTGGTCTGAGTCTTGTCAAGTTGCGTTTGAAAAAGCCAAAGAAGCTCTGAAAGAAGCTGTCCTTCTTCATCACCCCCATCCAGATGCACCCACTAGTCTCACAGTCGATGCTTCAAACTCAGCTTTGGGCGCCCAACTTGAGCAGAAACATGGGCAGTCCTGGGTACCCCTTGCTTTCTTCTCCAGAAAACTTTTCTGATTCAGAGAAGAAATACAGCACCTTTGATCGTGAACTGTTGGCAGCCTGCAGTGCGATCACACATTTCAGACACTTTCTGGAGAGACGATCTTTTATCCTGTACACTGACCACAAGCCACTTGTGTCTGCATTCCAGAGTCAAGATGAACACTCTCCTCGACAAACGAGACATTTGTCTTACATCGCAGAATTCACCTCTGACATACAGTACATCAAAGGCAAGTTCAATGTGGTGGCTGATACCTTTTCACGCATCAGAATCAACTCCACCCCTGAATCTAAGGAACAGTTTTGCTTCTCTTTTGGCAGTTTTGATCAACTTGCTCAAGACCAAGTGCAGTCTGGTGAAATGGATGCCTATCGCACAGCAGCAGCACAGGCCTCAAACTTCAAGATGTTCAGTTTGGACATCAACTTTACTATGCGATACATCCACCAGCGTCACACGCCCAGTTTTGCCCAAATCCTGGACCCGTCCTGTGTTTGAGCAAAATTCACGGACTTTCACATGCAGGTGCACGCCCCACGCAACAAGCCATTGTCCAGCGCTTCGTGTGGCATGGTATGAAACGTGACATCCGAAAATGGTGCAAAGAGTGTCACCCCTGCCAGTCCTCCAAGATTCATCGACACACAAGAGCACCTGTGGTAGAACGTCCACCTCCAACTGCCAGGTTCTGCAGCCTTCATGTGGATCTTGTTGGACCTCTGCCAATGAGTCAGGGTATGACCTACTTGTTCACAATAATTGACCGTTTCACCCAGGCGGCCAGAAGCAATTCCCCTTCCGGATGTCCATGCTTCTACCTGTGCCGCAGCACTTGTACAACACTGGATTGCCAGATTTGGTGTTCCTGAGGACATTACCTTGATCGAGGCAGACAGTTCACCTCGTTACTCTGGGCTGAGCGCAACAAACCCTTGGGCATTGAAGTTCACACAACCACAGCTTACCATCCACAGGTGAATGGCATGGTTGAACGCTTCCACCGCCAGCTGAAAGCAGCACTCAAGGCACGTACCACCACCCCTGACTGGTTTGCAGAACTGCCTTTGGTCCTTCTAGGGATACGTTCTTCTTGGAGGATGGACCCTGGATGTTCTCCTGCTGAACTTGTCTATGGTTCAACACTTCATCTACCAGGTGAATTTCTACAGCCATCAGACGCAAAGACCATGGAACCAGACTCACCATTTCTCAAACATCTACAACAAACCATGCGCACTGTGCTACCACCAGCACCAACGTATCATGGAGCACAACCTGTCTATGCTCCATCAAACCTGGCCTCCACTGGGTTTGTTTATGTCAGAAACGATGTCCACCGACAGCCGCTCCAACGACCTTATGATGGCCCTTATCGTATCATAGACACCAATGACAAGTTTTACACCCTTGACATCAAGGGCCGTTCAGAGACGGTGTCTGTGGACCGCCTGAAAACCGCTTTTGTCACGCCTCTTACCACTTCGGAGCACAAGCCTGTGGTTTCCCCTGGCGCTCACGTACCACCTGTGGTTTCTCCTGGTGCTCAGGTTCCATCATCATTATCAAAGACAACCTCTGGCTCTGCAGCACAGTCTGCACAACCATGTGTTCACTCACCATCATCTCTTACCAACGTGAGAAGTCGTTCTGGTCGCGTTTCGCGCCTGCCAGTTAAATTTCGATGACTTTTATTTCAATCTTGTTGTTCTCAAGTTGTCGCTTCATAGTTCTCCGCTGGGGAGGGAGTAGTGTAGCGATTACATCGGCTTCCACGAAGCACAGTTCGTTCATGTTTGTTTTGAGAGTTATCTTTCTTTTTCTGTTGTCAAGGAACATAGAGTTCCTTCCCTTGTTGTTGTGTTTAACAACTGACGAGTCTTAGTTTTCTTGGTTGCCTATACAGCCATTCTAGAGTTATTAAAAACTCAGAAATTGTACTCAAGGTCTTTGAGTTTTGTGTTAGTTTATAAACCACTAAAGCCCATAGCCCTGTCTGTTATCATTATAATCCTACTGTGTGCCATGGACCACAGCCCTGTCTATTATCATTATAATCCTACTGTATGTCATGGACCACAGCCCTGTCTATTATCATTATAATCCTACTGTGTGCCATGGACCACAGCCCTGTCTATTATCATTACAATCCTACTGTATGCCATGGACCACAGCCCTGTCTTTTATCATTATAATCCTACTGTGTGCCCTGGACCATTTCCAGCCCTGTCTATTATAATTATAATCCTACTGTGTGCCATGGACCACAGCCCTTTCTATTATCATTATAATCCTACTGTGAGCTATGGACCACAGCCCTGTCTATTATCATTATAATCCTACTGTGTGCCCTGGACCATTTCCAGCCCTGTCTATTATCATTATAATCATACCGTATGCTATGGACCACAGCCCTGTCCATTATCATTATAATCTACTGTATGCCATGGACCACGGCCCTGTCTATTATCACTATAATTCTACTGTATGGCATGGACAAGTTGAACTGTACGAGTAAGATGATGATGATGATCAGAGTGCGCATGTGTGGAGGAGAGACGTTCCTTGACTGATGGCTCTGGAATATTAGTAAATTTCCCGACTGTTGGTGTTAAACATTATTTGTTTTAAGCTGCAAGTTGTTAGGGATATTAGGAAACAACTCGTGAAGACTGATAGGCAAAATAGGTAAAAAGTAAAATACGTTTTGCTGCTGTGTCTTGTTCCCGCGCTGTATCTGGGGCACTGCCGGTGGCTTGGGATGGACTGTTTACCTATCGAACTTGAGGTGAGTGGAATTTTTGCCTTGCTTATTCGTCTACGCCATAATGAGCAGTACAACGACGAGGAAGAGTTCGGCATCGGCGGCAGATACTGTGCAATGTGGACATTGTAAGAAGGTAGTAAACGACAACCAAAAGTCAGTGCTATGTGGACTGTGTGATAGGTGGTTTCACGCTTCATGTCAGGCAATCACGGATGATGTCTATGAAGTTGTCAAGAATGACAGCAACTCAAAGATGCCACAGATTCATTGGTATTGCAACAGTTCATGCAACAAACTGGCAGCGAGATTCATCAGCAACATGACAAAGCTCCAGCATGACGTTGGCAAACTTACAGAAACAGCAACTGAGTTCTGTGACAGGGTGAAGAAGATTGAGGAGGGAAAATTCACAGAGCCCATGATAAATGCGGTGAAAAATTTGCAAAAGGAAAACAAGTCTGCAGAGAGTAACACTCTTAAAAGGACGACGTAGAGAAGCTCGTTGCCATTAAAACAAGGAGCAGAGGACAAGGCCCGGAGGCAGACTAACCTGTTGATCTTTAAGATGCCAGAAAGTACAGCTCAGACTGCTGATGGCAGGAAGGAGGAGGACAAAGTCAAGGTTAAGAAGTTTCTTACTGAAATAAATCAACCTCATCAGCCAGTTGACATCCGAAGACTGGGAAATCCCGCTGCCAGCAAGACACAGAGCAAAATCAGACCTATATAAGAATATCCTTCGAAAATCTGTCTGCCAGGGATGAAACATTAAAGGCATTTCATTAAAACAAGAAAGGAAGGAGGACTGGACTCAGAGTCAGAAGGCAGGGACACCAGGTTGTGTACAAAGGTCTCAGTGAGAAAAGACATGACCCCATCTGAGAGGAAAACAGGATGAAGATCTGTATAAAGAAATGAAGAAGAAACGGGAAGACTCCAAGGCTTTGGGGGATGAGCAAGCGAGATGGGTGAGAAGAAATGGACAGATTGTCAACAGAGGGAAGTACCCTCACAGACCAACGGAAAACAAGAAGGAAGAAGCTTGAACAAACGACACCAGATGTACATAATTTCAAACTTTCTACTTGTCATGTGAAAAAAGATAAAATTATTTCCTCTTCTAGTCACTTGGTGAATGATAAAAAGTCTTGTGTTTGTTTGTACACCAACTCCGATTCATTACTTAACAAAAGAGAGCAGAACTACAAGCAATGATAGAAATCCATGAACCAGTTGTTATAGCCATCACAGAAGTGAAACCAAAGACCTGTCGTCATGCAGTACAAGAGTCAGAGATAGTCATCTTTGGTTACGATCTTTTTCACAATCTTGGTAAGAACGGTAGGGGAGTGGCACTTTTATGTTAAAAGTAACATGAACCCGTCGCTGTGTGAAGATCTGAACTCTGATTTCCAGGAGTCAATTTGTATTATATGTCAGCTGCAGAGAGGAGAATCACCGACCCTGGGTGTGGTATATAGAAGCCCCAGTAGCACTGTTGAAAATTCAGGCAAACTGAATGACCTGATAGCAAAGGCAGCAGCACCTAAATCTGGGAATCTACTCATCTTAGGTAGCTTTAGCTATCCAGAAATTGAGTGGAATAAAGAAACATGTACATCAGGAGTAGGACACCCAGCCTCCCAGTTCTTGGAAACCTTGGATTCATATCTGATTCAGCACCAGAGGGAACCCACCCACATGAGAGAGGGACAAGCACCTAGCCTTATAGACCTATCAGTGAAATAAACACGTATGCTGGCTTAGGGAAAAGTGACCATGCGACTCTGCTCATACACCTGGCATGTAGTGGTAAGGAAGATTCGAAAGAGGTTATGTACAACTATTCAAAAGCGGATTTCGGTGCAATTGGGAACAGGTAGGAGATGTTGATTGGGATAAAGAGTTGAGTGGCCTGAATGTTAATGAGATGTGGACCAGAATGAAAGAAAGATGAGATAAACTCAGCTATATCAGCACATGTTCCAAAGACAACATTCTCCGGCAAACGATTTAAGAAATGGATGGACAAGGGAACCCTAACATGGGTGAGGAAAAAGCACAGGCTATTCCGCCATTGGCTGGAGACTAGGATGGAAAAAGAATATCAACTGTAAGCCAAAGCAAGAAACAAATCTAAGAAAGAATGTCAGAAGGCACAACGTCGAATGGAGCAAATAGTAGCTGCACAAGTGAAACAAAATCCAAAGGCTTTCTGGTCATATGTAAGCAGTAAAACCAAGACAAGGAGTGGTGTAGCAGACTTGAAGAAAGAGGATGGCAGTAAATCGAAGTCGGATAAAGAGAAGGCTGAGATTTTGAATGCATTCTTTCATAGCGTCTTTACCTTAGAAGACGATGGGGACCTGCCGGAACCACAAGAATGCAGTTACGATGAAGAGCTAAGCGACTTTGAGATAGATACTGAGAAAGTCAGAAAACTGTCAACAGATCTAAATACTGGTAAGGCTTCGGAACCCGATGGGCTAAACCCAATGCTTTTGTCCAAGACTGCAGATGTTCTTGCCACCCCAGTGGCCATGCTGTTCAGAAAATCTTTGAATGAAGGAAAATCCCAGAAGACTGGCGGTTGGCACGGGTCACACCTATCTTCAAGAAAGGCAGCAAAATGCTAGCTAATAACTACAGGCCAGTTAGCCTAACATGCATCCTCTGCAAAGTAATGGAAAAACTAGTAAGAGAACAACTTGTCAACCACTTAGAAGAAAACAATCTTGTCAGTGAGAAACAACATGGGTTTGTAAAGGGCAGGTCGTGCATCACTCAGCTTCTTGACGTCATGGAAACATGGACTAAGGTTTTAGATGATGGAGGCTCAGTCGATATTGTTTACATGGACTTCCAGAAAGCGTTTGATAGTGTTCCACACAGACGACTTGTTTTGAAAGTTCAGGCGCATGGTATCAAAGGAAAGATATTACTTTGGATACAGGACTTCCTACACAACAGGCATCAGCGGATTGTCGTCAATGGCGCGCAGTCAGAAGAAGCCAATGTTTCGAGTGGAATTCTCCAGGGGATTGTCTTAGGACCTATTTTGTTCGTCTTGTGTATTAACGATCTACCGAATCTCATTCAAAACTCTGTACACGTTTTTGCAGACGATACCAAGATCTTTGCATGAAGTGATGATGAAGGAGCTACGCATGTCTTACAGGAAGACCAGAACAGACTGCGAAGTTGGTCAAGACAATGGCTATTGAAGTTCCACCCTGAGAAATGCCATGTCCTGAAACTGGGGAACAAGAAGTCAGATGCTGTGTACCACAAGACTGAAGTAAACATCGATGGTGAGACATGTACCACAACCCTGTCTGAAAGTGAAGTTGAGAAGGACGTTGGGTTTTTACAGTGACAACAAACTAAATTTCAGAGAACATGTGGCCAAGGCAACTGCTAAAGCAAATAGAGTTGTTGG
The DNA here is from genome assembly GCA_016801955.1 of Conus betulinus. Classification (NCBI taxonomy): domain Eukaryota; kingdom Metazoa; phylum Mollusca; class Gastropoda; order Neogastropoda; family Conidae; genus Conus; species Conus betulinus. The sequence continues at coordinate 28,828 of JADBJO010010541.1, read as the reverse complement.
TATCATCCGTCGCTCCTTTGACTTCCCGACTGAAGATATTTTTCTACAACTGTACAAGTCTCTTGTACGACCAGTACTAGAGTACGGACATTTTGTCTGGCAACCCTACCACAAAACACTGTGCCCAGGATGTAGAAGATGTTCAGCGCAGAGCGACTAAACTTTTAGCATCTATTAAAGATAAAACATATCCTGAGCATCTTTCTACTCTCGAACTTCCAAGCCTGGAGCACAGAAGTAAAGGGGTGACATGGTAGACTTGTACAAGTTTATACATGGCATCTACCGGAGTGATGGCCCACGTTTCAAACTATTTACCAACAGGGACAGCAGAGGACACTCTTTGAAAATATCCAAAGTTCATCACAGACTGAACATCAGGGGAACTACTTTTCTCTCTTCGAGTGACTGATGTTTGGAAATGGTCTTCCTGACTTCGTAGTAACAGCTCCTACAGTTAATATCTTCAAATCACGGTTAGACACTCATTGGCAGGAACGTCCGACAAAATACAATCCGGAATGTTATCAACCTAGATAGTCTCAGTCAGTGACTCTCTTCCTACCACGCCTGCAGTGTTTTATCCCAATGTTATACTAGAATGGTGAACAGGCCTTTTAAGGCCTCTAACACCTACCAGTTCAAGTTCAAGTTCAAGTATGGACCATTTCCAGCCCTGTCAGTTATCATTATAATCCTACTGTGTGCCATGGACCACAGCCTGTCTATTATCATTATAATCCTACTGTGTGCCATGGACCACAGCCCTGTCTATTATCATTATAATCCTACTGTGTGCCCATGAACCATTTCCAGCCCTGTCTATTCTCAATCTAATCCTACTGTATGCCATGGCCCACAGCCCTGTCTGTCTTCATTATAATCCTACTGTGTGCCATGGACCACAGCCCTGTCTATTATCATTATATTCCTACTGTGTGCCATGGACCACAGCCCTGTCTATTATCATTATAATCCTACTGTATGCCATGGACCACAGCCCTGTCTATTATCATTATAATCCTACTGTGTGCCATGGGCCATTTCCATCCCAGTCTATTATCATTATAATCTATTGTGTGCTATTGACCTACCTGTGGGGCAGGCTGTGCAACTGACCAGTTCACCAGACATGTTGCCTCTCCTGTATCAGCATCCAGCCCACCATCCTGCCTTCCTTCCATTGCCCTCCCATACAACACCTCCTGCACGATGGAGTCTCCATGGTCGTACATCGTCATACATGTCCGCCTCCTCCATCACCTGCCTCCCTGCAAAGTCCAAAGTGACCTGGTGACGCATACAGCTACGTTGTCATTTTCCAAATAGCTGATGGAAAGCTTCAAAATTTGCAAACCACAATAATTTCATGATTTTTTTTTTTTTAAACTCTCCATCGTCCCCACCCCATCCATAGCTTCACACCATTCCTCCCCCTTCCCTCTGTTTTATTTAGAGAGCACCTCCACACACACTGTGCCTGTCAAGTTGTAACTGGCCAACAGTAGTTATCGTTGACACCATTCCTCCCCTTTCCTCCTTCTGTTTTTTTTTACAGAGCAACTCCACACACACTGTGCCTGTTAAAGTTGTAACTGGCCGACAGGAGTTATCGTTGACACCGTTCCTCCCCCTTCTTTCTGTTTTATTTAGAGATCACCTCCACACACACTGTGTGTGCCAAAGTTCTAACTTGCCAACAGGAGTTATCGTTCCTAAGCACACGTGAGCATGAACCCAAGGGAAATTAGACAGGCCATTATCTGGACTATTTTTTCAGAAAAAAAAAAACCCTCAGTACTTCTTTTTTCCTCAATAGTGTTATTGTATGACATGTCAGAAGTTAACATTCGCCTAACATGATAGCAGAACAAAGCTGTTGTTGGCCAGGGTGTAGCCGCTGTCGCATGTTAACTGCAGGGAGCCACAGGTGAGAGCTGAGTGCTCAGTGAGGACCACAGATGGATGTGCAGCCCTAAGAAGGACTTGGCAAGCATGTCCATCACAGATGCTACCTTACCGGACACCCCCCACACACCACAGGCAACAATTTGGCAAGCTGGCAAAACCAGGTGAGGGTAGCTGACGGGTCTCACACCCTTGGTGAGATCAGAGCTTGTCTACCTAAGCATGTGAAGACGTCTCGGAGGACGGCGCCGAATAAATCACAAACTGATTCAACGGGCAGAAAGGTGACCCCCAGCAATGCATTGTAGAGTGCACAGAGCATGGTGAAACACCGAAGACATCATGGTCATCCACTGCATCTGACTCCATCTCCAGCCATCTTGACTCTGTCTTGCTGCTGGACTCAGATGGTTTTCAATGAGAGAGTGATGTGAACGAACTGCACAACTCCTCCTCACTTTAAACAAAGTCACAGCGCTAGTCACTTCTATCATCATCATCAATCATCATCATCATCATCATCATCATCATCATCATCATCATCATCCATCCCTATTCGCCTCATCCCTATTTCTTTCCCAAGTCCTGTGGCGATGGGCGAGTGTCGAAGAAGCAGGTGGGAGTACACTGGCAGCCTTAGCCTAAAACCTGCTCACAGGCGGCTTAGGCCATAGGGTCATTGTCCACTGAACTGGAACAGCAGTTAAACTGGGCAGCCACCTGAGCATCTGAGCAGTCCTTCCTAGCATTGCACTGCTCACCTGCATAGCATGACGAATGGGCGAGAAAAAGGTGTCTTAAACATTGTTTCTTCCCTTGCCAAAAACAAAACATCAGCTACCCTCATTGTGCTAATGTTGACTGAGGAAGCTGTATAAACATCATGAGATTCAATGGAGTTCATGTTGGCGGTCTGGTTTTGATCCCGTTTCCACCCAGGTTGTTGTGGGGCAATTGCACAGGGTTGTTCACCTACTTTGTTTTCACAGCGTCTCGCTTCAGTTCTGAATCATGCGTGATACTTGCACAAGGTGAAATGATTTGAAGCACTGTGAAAGGAATTTTTTGATGGTCGGTTTGACGCAGCTGCCACAAATGCAGGGGTTGGGAGATCCACTTCTAAGATGCGGTCAGCCTTTTCGCCTAGAACCTCCTCTTCGTCTGTAGACTGGGCAAGAATCTTCCTGACTTCTGGTGGCAGTTGATTCAGAAAAAGAGCTTTGAAGAGGGTGTCTGGATTGGAATTAATCGATCGCATGTACTGCAATAATTCTGACGGTCGTTTGTCTCCCAGAGCCTGCATTTGCAGAAAGGCAGTATCTTTCTGTAGTTACGTGGACTCAAAAGCTTTGAGTAGAGCCGCCTTGAGTGTTTTCATACTTTTGAGTGTCTGGGGGGCGTTCGACTACCGCTTGTACACGTCTGGATGTATCTGAGTCGAGAAATTGTATTACATGATGAAATGCTGTCAAGTCATTCGTAATGGGAGGTGTGTGTGTAGTGAAAACAGCCTCCAAACGAACAAGCCATGCTGATGTATCGGTTGTCCAAAAGGGGTGCTTTGAAGGCGACAGCTGCCACAGGTGGTTGAGGCGGAAATTTTTCCGTCTGAGATAAAGTTTGTTGCCGGATGGCGTCTGCAAGTTGTGCAATTGCTTCTGTTGTCACTGACATGATTAAATGAGTCTGTGAGCGTAGGAGTGGTCGTAGCTGGTATTAGCTGGTCACTACAAGGTCCACTCACGATTTGGGGTCACCAATAAAGCATTATACAGACGCGAAGGCAACGTTTTAAATATTTAATAACACAACTAAAAACATTCTCTGATCAACTCCTTTGACACAGTCCTTGAACAACGTGGTCATAGCAACGCTTCCGGTTTCCAACTACAGTTGACTAAAAACCCAAATCGCATGCGACGTTATGTTATTAGATAGTGCCCCCCGTTTTCCGCCCCCCCCCCCCCCCCCCCCCCCTTCCCCCCCCCTCCCCCCCACCCCTCCCTCCCCCCCGTTTCCCGCTTCCCCCCCCCCCCCCCCCCCCCCCCCCCCCTCCTCATTATTTACGTTCAAATGCATTACGCCATCATGCAGTGATGATGAAATTGTGATCTTTACGTAATTGCACTGAAGACTCTACGAGTCGAAGTACACGACGTAGAAGTACACAGCTCCTCATCTCTTCAGTGGCTTCACAGTTTTCTTCCTCCGCTGCTTTGCATCCATATGTAAACTACGACTGGAGGGGAAAATGTTACGCTAAATGTGACTGCATCATAATGCGCTAAAATATACATGCATCTCTGCACCTGTCTATCTGTCAATCTGCCCGCGCGTCCACGTGTCTATCTGTCTGTCTGTCTGTCTGTCTGTCTGTCTGTCTCCCTCCCCCTCCCTCCCTCCCTCTCTCTCTCCAAAAATAAATGGTTAAACCATGTGCACAATAATAAAAGGTTTGATTTTTACAGAACTTCTGGGCAACTCTCCTGATCTGAACCTTACATAATGTTAGCAATGGATAGACACTTTAAATACATAATGGCAACATTTAGACATGGAATATCGGAATTAGCAGTACATCAATTCAAATACAAAACCTGTATTAATGGCAATGCTTTGCTTTGTCCTCTTTGTAAAGAGTCACAGGAAAATCTCTCTCTCTCTCTCTCTCTCTCTCTCTCTCTCTCTCTCTCTCTCTCTCTCTCTCTCTCTCTCTCCCTCTCTTTCCTGCAGGTAGTCCAAAAACATTCTGGCATGAAAGGCCCGTAACACATCACCCCACAAGGCATCATCAACAGGGCGGACAGAGCATTTTGCTTCTGTTAGGAAGGAACTATACTGACCGGTCATAAGTTCGTCAAGAGGAACACACATGCAGACATCGTATTAGACGGTTAAATTTAGCCGGAATAGAGAGAGAGAGAGAGAGAGAGAGAGAGAGAGAGAGAGAGAGAGAGAGAGAGAGAGAGAGAGAGAGAGAGAGAGAGAATATTTTTATTGAGGGTAAAATGGATAAGCTAACAGCTTTTTTTTTTTACACCACGCCCTCTCGAACAACAACAGCAACAAACAATATAAAAAGAACATATTATACAAGATACACGGAAAGGAAATATGAACAAGCTTGTAATAACAAAACATAATTATCATAAATAGTACTTAGCGGATTAGGCCTCAGAAAGAGAGAGAGAGAGAGAGAAAGACAGAGAGAGAGTGAGAGAGAGAGAGAGAGAGGGGTGGGGGGGGGGGGGGTGGGGCTAAAAAAGTACCCGCTAAGTCACTGTGCTAACCCACTTGCATTAAGTGTTCAGGCGTTTATCAGAAAGAAACAAAGCCCATAAACTGCCACTGCTTGCCATTGCAACGACCACAATTACTGTGGTTTGAGGGTTGTTTCCCACTATCACTCAGGTGCTGAAAGTGCCTTCTTCCGGTAACTACGAGAGTATAAGAAGAAGTCTGAAAAGAAACCCCCTATCATCTCCCCACAGACAGTCAGTGGTTCATCTCCCACAGACAGTCAGTGATTCATCTCCCACAGACAGTCAGTGGTTCATCTCCCACAGACAGTCAGTGGCGGATAAAGGCCTCAGGTTCGTCAGGCACTGTGTTTCTACTACTGCTACAACTACCACTGCCACCACCACCACCACCACCACCACCACCACCACCACTATTGCTTCTTCTTCTACTACTGCTACAACTACCACCACCACCACTACCACCACCAAAACCACTACTATTGATCCTTCTACAACTGCTACAACCACCACCACCACCACCACCCATACCATCGCTTCTTCTACTACTGCTACAACTACCACTACCACCACCACAACCACCGTCACCACCACCACTACTATTGTTTCCCTCTACTACTGCTACAAGTACCACCGCCACCACCACTACTATTGCTTCTTCTGCTACAATTACCACCACCACCACCACACCATTGCCACCACCACTACTATTGCTTCTACTACCACTGCTACAAACTGCCACTGCCACCCACCACCACCACCGCCACCACCACTACTATTGCTTCTACTACCACTGCTACAACTACCACCACCGCCACCACCACCACCGCCACCACCACTACTATTGCTTCTCTACCACTGCTACAACTGCCACTGCCACCACCACCACCACCGCCACCACCACTACTATTGCTTCTACTACCACTGCTACAACTGCCACTGCCACCACCACCACCACCACCGCCACCACCACTACTATTGCTTCTACTACCCACTGCTACAACTGCCACTGCCACCACCACCACCGCCACCACCACTACTATTGCTTCTACTACCACTGCTACAACTGCCACTGCCACCACCACCACCACCACCGCCACCACCACTACTATTGCTTCTACTACTACCACTGCTACAACTGCCACTGCCACCACCACCAC
>JADBJO010010541.1:0-10000 GCA_016801955.1 Conus betulinus | reverse complement strand
GTTCTTGCTCTCCCTCCTCGTCAATATATATTATTTTCGTCATGTGTACTTACCTAATTTTTTACCTTGACGTCATAATACTTATTTTTTACGTTGACATCACAATAATATATGCAAATAAGGTGCCCGCAGTGAAGCTACGTGTGTACCCACCATATGTCACACGTTGCGAACTGTAAATTTGCCAAAGTGTGTTTGCAATAAACCGTCTCTCTTGAAAACGTTTAAACTTTATTAGAAACAAAGTACATCACAGTTTCAAAGAACAGTCTCTTGAGATTATTTTGAGCTATGTCACGTCACCTATGGGCCTATGCTGATGTCCTCTTGTTGCCGGGTTATCTCCTCTACCCCCTATTTGGCCTCCACGCAAATTTAATTCTTTACAAATGCACATTGGTCTTTTAATTAAAAAAAGTATATGTGCACTTTCTAAATGTGAACGCATATTTGCGTGTGCTGCGTGCGTGTGTGCGTGCATACATGCGTGCGTGCCCGCGTGCGTGTTTGTGTTTGATGATGATTGTTCTCAGATGCTGGCATTGGAAGGCATTCTGTTTCATGGCGACATCTGCCAGGCTGTATTTAAATCAACCACAACCTCATCATTCTGAGTCGCTTCCCTCGGCACAAAGTAGAAAGCGACTCTTTTGATACGTAGGATATGACAGCTTCTTCTTCTGCACTCTATGCATTTGACACAAAGGATTTACTAGAATGCTTCGTAAACCAGCGGAAAAGCCCACCTTTTGCAATTAGCACTGGACAGTTGATGGAGCTGAAGATGCTCTCAAGAAAGTTCAAAGTTCAAAACTCCACTGGATTCTTCTCTGGAAATACAGCAGCCATGTCAGATCAGGAAATACCAGCGTGGGCTGGCTTTTCATTTCACAGTGTGGGCACAACCCGGCAAAGAAGACGACATTGGACTACTACCCTGTGATCCATCACCCCAATCACCGAGTACACGACAGTCCAGGAGTGCTTGCGACTTGCAGAGGAGGCCACGAGAGAGGTTGGACACAAGAGTACGTTATCACTACGTTTTTGATCTTGGGGGTTTGTATGAAAGCCTACCCGATCGTCGGGAACCAACCTGACCGGTACGTACAAGAAGCTCGGGTACTTTCCACCTTGCCTGTGCGTACCTCAAGATGCTTGGGGGAAAAAGCTGGATGGTTCTGGGTTCGGAGATATCCTTCTGAAGGCAGGTCTGATCTCTTCTGGTTTTCGGCAAGGGTGCCGTCTGGCAAGCATATGAACGAGCATTGTTCTGCCATGCCATAAGACAATGCTTGAGAGTCTAGAACGCTTGCTGCTGGAAAGATATCTTGAAATCAGAGATGAAGACACGTCATTTCCGACACTGTCAGACGACAGCATGATCAAACTCCCAGACAGCCTCATGTTTCTTCTCAAAAGAGACGTTGACTGAGCTTCAGCAAGATGAAGCTATCTTCAGTTTCACGGCAGAGTACGAACAGTTCAGAGATAGAGTCAGAAAAAGGAACCTTTGGACCAACTGCACAATTTTGGTTGTCGTACATCGATCATGTATGGCTTGTCCTAGCGCTCCTTGAGGCTGTCAAAATCAACGACTTCCCTGCTGTACGCACAAACGATGTCCCAAATGCCAGACCTCTTCTTCAGTTTTCGGTGGACAAACCTACACATGCGCTGCCTGACCTTCTTCTCAGTCTTCTGGGCAAACATTGACTTGTCACGTCCTGGAGCCAAGGAGATGCTGCAGAGAGGTGCTTTCAGCGTGGCAAGGTCCTTCATTCCTAGCAATCGCTGTGCAGTGGACAAGACCATGGAAGAAACGTTCATGAAGCACGCCAAAAGCCGAGGAGGAGCTGGCGGAGGTGGCTGCTGGTCTCTTGGGACTGCTGTCGAAACCAGAAGACCCTACCAAAGATGGGTCAGGACAACCCATGAGAGGTCAAAGTGTCTTCACGCAGCTCTCGACATGGCTGGCATGGCACAAGGTGATGAGGTTGGCAGTAGATATCGTGACTTGCGTCCTTCTGAGATACTGAAGAGCGAAAGCAACGTCATAAAGACTCAGGATGCAATCAAAAGTTTCATCGACCCTTTCTGGGAGGACGCTGTGGTGAATCTCCTCGCCCTGTCATCTGGAGCATCAGCATGATGTGTTGAGGACAGAAAAAGCTGTAAAGCCGTGAAGGAGGCGTTCATCACGCAAAAACTGATGGCAGCTGACAATTTATTTGAACCAGCCAAGCGGCTAAACCTGAAAAATCGATGGCATTGATGAACAAAACCGTCCATATGAAGACTACCAAGAAGAAGGTTTGTGAAATACAACAACAAGGGAACCTTGCCTTTCAAACTCCTTGTGAAGGCACAGGAAGCAGGTGTTTCAACTCGATCTGAAACAGTTGATGACATACCAACTTACTCCTGTACCTTACAGTATAGCCACTGCTGACGATTTCCTTGCCAAGACCGACAAAGCAAAAGGGTTCAACTACCTCACCAAAGATATGGAAGATGCTGCTCTACCTCCCCCATGACACGACGCTGGTTGTGATCGATGGCAACGCAGTGTTTCCCTGTTTGCAACAGCTTCCCTCCAATTTCAGGGAGTTCAGCCAGAAGATATTTGACATGCTGCCAAAGGGAACGGACGTGGTGTTCAGTACCAGACATGTACAAAACGGACTCAATCAAACCGATGGAAAGAAAAGGAGAGGCACTGGCGATAAAAATCATCGTGAAAGGAGAAAAGCCACCGAGCGTCCTGCAGACTGCAGAAAACGTTTCTATCAAACGACGAAAACAAGAAGCAGCTCAGCCAAGTATTACTCGACGTTTGGAGCAAGATGACAATGCGCCAAAATTCAAGGACAGAAAAGTCATGCTGATATGTGAGGGAGAAGCCTTCCTGCTGCAATCCGGCAGATCAGCTGACGACAACAAGGACGCCAACCGCAAAACGCTCAACATCCACACAAGAAGAGACTGATTCCAGAGTTGCCCTCTATCTGTACGTACGTACTCTGAACGAATGGCACAGCTTCGTCCGCGTCAAGAGTCCCGACTCGGACATTTTCCCCTCCATTGTTCCTGCACTTTCTACTATTTCTCTTAAAATGAAATTCTCTCTCTCTCTCTCTCCCATCTCCTCTCTCTCTCGTCTCGCTCCTCTCGTCTCTCTCTCTCTCCTCTCTCTCTCTCTATCTATCTATCTATCTATCTCTCCCTCTCCCTCTCTCCTCTCTCTCTCTCTCCTCGCTCTCCCTCGCTCCCCTCTTCTCTCTCAAAAAGACTCCAGACCTCTTTTTTCGAGTTGACGTTCCCTCTCTCTCTCTCTTCTCTCTCTCTCCTCTCTCTCTCCTCTCTCTCTCTCTCTCTCTCTCTCCCTTCGCTTCTCTCCTCATTCTTTGTCTTTCCCCTTTTTTCCTCATTTTCTGTTACGCACCTACTGCATACTCTTGAAATCCTTTCCGACGTGCAGCCCAAGTGATCTACCACAGGTGTCATAATAACAGCGTCATTGCCCCCGCCGCTCTCGCCTCGCTCTCTTCCCCACAGCCATTCGCCAGCGCGCACCCAAAACACCAAGCTTTCCATTTCGCTTCTGTCATCCCACAGTAAATGAGGGGCCTGGTTTCAGACCAGTGAAGGCTCTGTCAGTCCCACAGTAAATGAGGGCCTGGTTCAGACAGGGAAGGCTTCTGTCAGTCCCACAGTAAATGAGGGTGTGGTTCAGACCAGGGAAGGCTTCTGTCAGTCCCACAGTAAATGAGGGCCTGGTTCAGACAGGGAAGGCTTCTGTCAGTCCCACAGTAAATGAGGGCCTGGTTCACACCAGGGAAGGCTTCTGTCAGTCCCACAGTCAATGAGGGCCCTGTTCACACCAGGGAAGGCTTCTGTCAGTCCCACAGTACATTGAGGGCCTGGTTCACACCAGGGAAGGCTTCTGTCAGTCCCACAGTAAATGAGGGCCTGGTTCAGACACCAGGAAGGCTGAGGCGGATGGAAGCAGATGTATCCCATGTCGCTGAGTACACGATCTGTACACACACACATAGTCGCTAAAACGCCCACTGCCCTCTATACATCTGTACACACACACAGTCACACACACACACCACATAGTCGCTAAACGCAACCATAACGCTAAACCCTCTATCAGTCTGTACACACACACACACACACCCACACACACACCACACACACACACACCACACAGTCGCTAAACGCCCACTGCCCTCTAGGGAAGGGCATCTGACATCTGTACATTGTACACAACACATAGTCGCAAAACGCCGCCCACTGCCCTCTATACACCTGTTCACAACACACACACACACACACACACACACACACACACACACACACGCACACACACACATACACACATAGTTTGCTAAACGCCCACTGCCCTCTCTATACATCTGTACACACACATAGTCGCTAAACGCCTTAACTGCCCTCTATACATCTGTAACACCACATAGTCGCTAAAACGTCAACTGCCCTCTATACATCTGCAAATGAAACAAACTGCAGCGTAACCGGAACTCGAACGAAAAAAGCAGGAGATCGCACACACCAAAGTGTGAGTATACCATGTTCCACAATGTTCTCCCATCTATACATCTGTACACACACAGTTAGTCGCTAAACGTCAACTGCCTCTATACATCTGTACACACACAGTTAGTCGCTAAACGTCAACTGCCCTCTATACATCTGTACACACACAGTTAGTCGCTAAACGTCAACTGCCCTCTATACATCTGTATACACACACTGTTAGTCGTTAAACGTCAACTGCCCTTTATACATCTGTACACACACACACACACCACACACACACACACCACACAAACACACCTACACACACACAGTCTAGTCGCTAAACGTCTACTGCCCTCTATACATCTGTACACACACAGTTTATCCCCTAAACGTCCACTGCCCACTATACATCTGTACATTTGTTTCAACTATCAATGAACACGCTTCTTTAAAATATCCTTTAGTGCGTTATCTTATCATGCTCTCCCATCTACACGCCATCAAAATGAATGTATATGAAGAACGCCTGTCATGAAGGGGGTGTCTTATCAGGCTCTCCATCTGCACGCCATCAAATGAATGTATATGAAAGAAAGCCTGTCATGAACAGGGGGGTCTCAATATCAGTGCGTCTCCCCCCCCAGTTCTCCCATCTACACGCCATCAAAATGAATGTATATAAGAAAGCCTGTCATGAAGGGTTTGTCTTAGCATGAAGGGGGATCCTCTACAACTGCCATCAAAATGAATTATATGAAGAAAGCCTGTCGAAGGGGGGGTCTTATCTGGGAGCGCCATCACACGCCATCAAAATGGGAATGTATATGAAGAAAGCCTGTCACTGAAGGGGGTGTCTTGCGGAAGGGGAGTGGGGAAATGACAAGAGTCGTGAATAGATGGGTGGGGGTGGTTTGGGTGGGGGGAGTGGGGATGAGGAATTAGTGGTGAGTATACGGAGCCATTGCCCACCTTCAGAAGAGGGATGAAGTTCCTCCATCCGGTGGTCACACACAGTTTGGGACAGTGCGGAGAGCGCCCATTGCCCACCTTCACAAGAACAACGAGTGGGGCTAGTTGGGTCGGTCCGTCACGCACAGTTTAGGGAATTTGTGTGTATACAGAGCGCCATTGCCCACCTTCACAAGAACAACGACTGGGGCTAGTTGGTCGGTCGTCACACACAGTTAGGGAATTGTGTGTATACAGAGCGCCATTGCCCACCTTCACAAGAACACACGAGTGGGGCTAGTTGGTCGGTCGTCACACAGCAGTAGGGAATTGTGTGTATACAGAGCGCCATTGCCCACCTTCACAAGAACAACGAGTGGGGCTAGTTTTGGTCGGTCGTCACACACAGTTTAGGAATTGTGTGCATACAGAGCGCCATTGCCCACCTTCACAAGAACAACGAGAGGGGGCTAGTTGGTCGGTCGTCGTCACGCACAGTTAGGGAATTGTGGTGCATACAGAGCGCCATTGCCCACCTTCACAAGATGTCTGTCTTTCTGTTCTGCGCCAATTTTGCTTTTCGGTGCGGGCTTTACGTTGACTTCTTTCAGGAATGGCACCTTGGAACACTCTTAGTGACCCTCCCCCTTTGAGCCTGTCTATCTTGTAAGGGACGTCCATCGTCTATAACGTATTTAGGTGGGGGGCTTCTCCCGCCTTCCCCCCCGCTCTGTTTACTGTGCTTGTCGTTAAAGCCTAGACAGATTTTTGTTCTTGTTCTCCTTCTCTTTCTTTCCTTTCTCCCTGCCTCTTTTTTCTTCCTTCTCCTCTCGTCTTCGTCTCCTCCTCTCCATTCTTCCTCGTCCCCTCCTTCTTCCCCCTCATCTTCCCTCTCGCTTGCCCCTTGTCGTTTCTTTCTTTCTTTCGAAGACAGAGACCGACTTTAGTTGCTTTCGGAGTTCTTTTCACCGGGACCAGTGGGAGGGAAGTGGGGGTGGGGATGGAGGGAGACGGGAGACAAGGGACACAAAGAACAAAAACAAAAAAACACCCACACAGGGACACACACACCCCACACACACACAAGCCAGAAGAGAGTTGTGTCTGATGTATCTACCGTTGTGTGGTGAACGGTCTGTAACGGGGGTGGGCTGTCTTGATAGCTGTACAGTGTTTGCCTGAAAAAAGCCGTTTTACAGGGCTTATACCCTAACAACAACTTAACCTCTGCTGTGCGGTGTGACGGACTGATTATAAACTATATATAGTAAGATAGTATATATTATTCTATATATAGATATAATAATGACCCGGTGGTGTGTGTGTGGTGTGTTTTGTGTGTGTGTGTGTGTGTTGGTTACAATGAGGAAGTAAAAGGAAGAAGCATTTAAATATCTCTGACACGCTTCTTTCAAGTCTCTCGCTCTCTTCAGGATGTTTTTTGTGGGGGCGCGCTGTTGGTGTTTATATAGCGTGCGGGTCCTGATTTTCATTTTTTGTGCGTGTGGGCCAATTCCATTCATTGCACAGTGCTATCTGTGGCTCTCGGTTTGCTTGCTGTGTGGTCTGTTCAGGAGGAATTCGCTGACAAGGATTTCCATTTGTGCCTGCAGGTTTTAAATTACTATTTCTACTTTTGTATTCAAAGTTGCTAAATAGGGTTTACATAGTATTAGACCCGCATGTTTTTACTTTTTCTGTGGAACATAAAGTTGCATTTTTTAAAATATTGCTTTGGACGTGGTTGTCTCTTTTTATGATTTTCCCATGATAATTGCCTGTAGTCTATTTTCTTTTATGTTATCGTTAAAATGTACCACTTCACTCATTTTTATCTGTTTGGTTTTTTTTATTTTTTCCTTTGTTGAATTGACTGTTTTTGTGGTTTTTGCGTTATCTAGTTTTTAAATGGTTTTTGTATGGTATCCCCTATAGTTTGCCTTTTTCCGCCCTTTTTCTGTATGTTACATAGTTTCTTGGTCACAATATTAGATTGTAAAGTAGAATTTGTATATCCAATATTAGGGGGCCTGGCAGTCTTTTTGCTTTTTTAGGTTAGTGCAGTTGCAAGATATCCTTTAATCACCCTTCTGCATGCTGTGTTGCTTTTTCATTTTGTTGGATGAAATCAATTTGTTTTTTGAGGTTGGGCATACATGAGTATGGTAGTTTGAATGGTGTTTTTGTTGAATATTTTGAATCCCAGTTTGTGTTCTCTTGGGGCATAATGGATTTATGTCAGTCATTTTAAAGAAGTCTTTTTCCTACGTTTGTTTTTACTCTTCCATCATATGGGCGGTTTATACCCCATATGATTCCTCTTCCTTTTCCCTGTTTTTCCTTATTTTCTGTTCATGTTGTTTTGTCTAGGCTAAATTGTAGTTTTGTAATTGTAACCACTTTTTTTGCAACACTTCTTGGTATTCTCTGCTGCTGGATATCGTATTGAATACCTTTTTTTTTGTTTGCTGCCACAGGTTGGATAGATACTCTTAAATTAGTTTTATTATATACCATTGGGTAAGTTTTTTAGTTAGATGGGATGGGTGGGGGGTTGCTTTTTTTTTTTGGGATATGTTTTTACGTAGATGATGGTGTGTCGTTGTTTTTTTTTTTTGTTTGTTGTGTTGTGGGTTTGTTTTGTGGTGTGTGTGTTTGTGTGTTGTGGTGTCTAAGTGTTGTGTAATGTTTCCGGTACACGCTCGTCGGTCGGTGAGGTCTATCCTTATGTCTAGGTATGTACTTCCACTACTTTTTTGTTTGCCTTCTAATCCTGTGATTTTTTAAAATTTAATTGTTTGTTTGGACACGATTTGCACAGTTCCTTTTTTTCTTATTTCAATGGTTCTTTGGTTATTGTTTAGTGTGGCGATGGTAGGCCGTCATCTCTGTATAACCCAGGGGGTGACCCTTTTTTTTGCCCGAGTTGTTTGTTTCTGATGTTGCGGAGGGTATGCATGTGGAATAGTCCGACTAGTTCACCACTAGTTCACGAACAGGTTGTCGGCACATCATAATCGATCCCATGGTCACATCAAATGTAGATTTTTTTGTTCGTGTTTTCTTTTTTAAATCAAGTTTCAGTTTCATTTCTCCTGCTGTCTTGAGTAGAGTTTTTCTTTGGTGTAGAAAATGATTTCCAATTTCTGACTCTGTTTATATGTTTGTGTGTTTATTGGCGAAATTGGCGAACATCAAGGCTTTGGTGAGCAGTTTCTTCATCTATGGATGGGTAGAAGTCCACTATAGGCTCGAATGTGATAAATACTTACTGGTGTTTCTCTCTGTTTGTTAATTTTCTTAAAAAACCAAAACCATGGATGACTTCATATAGCTCTGTTTTTCTGTCCAAAGGTTGTTTCGGTGTTTTTTAATTTTACATACGTTTTCTATAACCTTTTCCAGGATTTTTTCTTGCTTATTTTGGCCCAGTCAGATTTTCAGAGGGTTTATTAGTCTGCATGTTGGGTTGTTTTGTTGGAAGTTAGGTTTATTTTTTGCGGATGTTATCATGTATGGTTTTTTTTATCAGCTTTCTTTGCAGTTTTTTTCTGGGAGTTATTTTCCTGTTCCGAGTCAAGTTGGGAGTATTCCATTTGGCTTCCCCTCTTTTGTAAACCTTGGTCGGTGGTTTGGTCGTGGCCCGTCACGAACTACGCTAATTGATCACGTGTTTTGGAGTTGTTTCCTTTCTCTTTGCGAATGAGTTTGAAAGTTATTACTGATTTCTTATTCAGCTGGTGGCTATCAGGTCTTTTCATTTTCAAAGGTTTCATTTCGTCGATTGGTGTCGGTGGATCGCCATGGCATTGACAGCCCTATGGTGTGTGTGGTATGTGTTGTCTATCTATATATATATATATATATATATATATAGATATATCATATATATCTACTAAGATATATATATAGTATATATATAAAATGAATAGATCTATCTACTTCTATCTATGCTAATCTATCTAGATAGTTGTGTGTGGTGCGTGTGTCTTTGTCGTGTCTTGGTGTTGGCTGTGTGTGGTTTGTGTTTGGTGTGTGTTGTGTGTACTACTCATCTAATACTACTATTACTTGATACTGCTTCTGCTTCTCAGCTGCTATTGGTACTCAAGTCTTTCTACAACTAAAGCAATAACTACAACAACCAACAACAACAACATCACAAACACAGCACTCAACAGCAGCAGCAGCAGAACAACAACAGCAAACAACATCAACAACAACACACAACACCAACAACACTCTCTACGCTCCCTCCAACGATGCTGAATTCCCGCTGTCGTTGCCGTCCGTGACTACTACTCACTGCCTCATCCACTCCTACCACTCACTGCTACTCTACTACACTCCTGGCACTACTGCTACTACCACTACTACTACTACTTCCTGCTACTCACTATACTACTACCTACTGTACTACTACTACTACTCTACTACTACGACTACTACTACTGCCTTCCGACAGACAACGACGCACGACGACGAAACACCTCTCTCATCC
>JADBJO010010540.1:0-71915 GCA_016801955.1 Conus betulinus | reverse complement strand
AGCAGCATCACAAGGGTGCATGTACATCAGAGAAGAGGCGCACAGCAGAAGCTGAGAGAGAGCGAGCTGCACGCAAGGCCAGAGCTACCTCCACCTCCACTTTAGCACCCACCCAAATGTGTCCCACATGTGAGCGTTCCTTCCGGGCCCAGATCGGCCTCACCAGCGACCTGCGGACCCACACTCGGTGATCTTCCATCTGAGATTGAAGTCATGGTCATCTTCGAAATCGAAGGACAACAGATATATTCCAAAAGAATTTTTTTTAACTCTAGCGACCCATCACTCTTTAAAAGGACTCAGTATTTTGTAAACCCAACCAACAAAAATATAGGAATAATCAATGAAACAGCAGTTAAGGGATATGAAAAAAAATAAACACAATGGCCAATCAATGCCAAACAACAAAAACAACAATAAGAAAACAATGAAGGGGCAAAATCACCTGTTGGCGGCTCCTCTCCCCTGCCCTCCACGAAAAGCAGATCGGGACGCCAGACACAGGTGCGGGAAGAGAAAGGGAAACGAACTAGATAGTAAATTTAAAGAGGTGGATGGGCGAGCCCCAACCACACTTGCATATGTCACCTGTGACGTAGGAGAGGGAGACGGCAGTGACTGTCCGAGCGGTGAGGACACAGATAAAAAAAGTAAAAACTAAGTGTACACTACTTGTACCATAAACACAAGTATGAACCAAGCACTGGCATAAGAGTAATAACACGATACAATAGATATCCCACCTGGGTGCAAGTTCCAGAACTTTTTTTCAAACACAAAAAATCCAAAACAACTAATTTTTTTTTTAATGGTTCAGGAATCCATGTACACGCTCACTCAGTCAAGAGAAAAGAGCCTTAAGAACGCTAAAGAAGCAACACAATCCTCAAGTAAAGACAGAAACAAAAATAATCAGGAGATATAACCAAAGATAATGAAACCAAGCCCACAATGAAAGAAAGAACTAGGCCCTCGTATCTCCAGAAACTATACAGGAGTTACCCCGTTACGCTGGAGATGGGAACGAAATCAAACACAGTCATACAATAACACAATACAACCCAGCTCAGTCTCTAAAAGCAAAGTATAAACGTTGTCTATTCTTAATAACTGGAATTGAAAAGGAAACGAGGCAGGGAACAGTAAACAATAAACAATCAACAAGTAGGGTAACTCTTGCCCCCATGAGGAAACTAACACAGAGTAACTTTTATTCAAGACTGGCACAACCTTTTAAACTTGAATAAAGCCAGACAAACACAAAGACGAACAATCTATTAGTTGGGAAAAACAAGCGCAGGCCAACAACCTCTTAGTTATGACTTGGCAAAGATTTGAACGGGGTGGGGGTGGGGGATGGGGTTGAAGATGAAGAAAATGGGAACATAAAATTAATATTTCATATTTATGATATGTTTTCTTAATTTTATGTTCCCATTTTCTTCATATTCAGTTTTGAAGTTGAAGCTTTTAAGACCTGTGTACGTGAGCTCTCTTTGACAGATGTATGGAGGATCTTCCATGAGAATGATCAAGAATATACCTGGAACCGCTTTCATCCTTTCATCGCTCGTCGTTTAGATTACTGCTTTACTTCAGAAGATATTATTTCCTTTATTGCGTCTTGCGAACATTATACAGTCTCTAATTCGGATCATAAAGCTGTAGTCACAGAATTAGAAAACAGCAAGTTCATAAGAGGTCCAGGGTATTGGAGATTTAATAATAGCTACCTCAGACATGAAAGTTTTGTAAAAAAAAAAAAAATGTGAATGCAATAATAGATCATTGTGTAAATAATAAGGAATTTATAAATTCTGTTGATAAATGGGAACTTACGAAATCCGAAATACGTAATTATTGTGTTGATTTTGGGCAAACGATTAGCTTGTTGTCGAAGAAACGAACAGTTAGAACTGCGAAAACAACTTCATGACATCGAATTTCGCATAACAAAAGACCCTGGAAATGCACGCTTACAGAATGATTTATTAAGTACTAAACATAAATTAGAACTACTAGATATGCAAAAAAACGAGAGGAGCCCAAATCAGATCAAGAGTGAAATGGATTGAAGAAGGAGAAAAAAACACCAAATATTTTTGTAACCTTGAAAAAGTAAGGAAAAGAAAAAATGTAATTACTCGTCTTGTGTCAGATTCTGGGTTTTACTACCACTGACCAGACCAAAATAATGGAAGAAGAGGTTACCTTCTATAGAAATCTTTACAATCAAAAGACTGACGTTGCAATGTGACTGAAGCTACGCACGACTTTATTGCTGGAGAAGATATTCCTCGCCTTAGTGACACTGACTGCAACTCATGTGAAGGTCTTGTCACTGTCAATGAAACATCGTGCGCTTTACAAAGCATGAAAAACGGATCAGCGCCAGGTATGGACGGAATTACTGTTGAATTCATGAAATTTTTCTGGCCTAAATTAAAAGATATTGTAACCGCCTCTTTCAATGAATCCTTTCAGAAAGATGAGCTGTCTTATACTCAATACCAAGGTGTGATAACACTAATTCATAAGGCAAAGATCTGGATAAAGAACATCTAACAAACTGGAGACCTATTAGCTTAACAAACACCGACTATAAAATTCTAGCTAAAGTTATGGCACAGAGACTAAGTGGTGTTATACAGCATCTGGTAAGCGAAGACCAGGTTGGTTACATGAAAGGTCGAAATATATCTACAGTCATTCGTACAATTGACGATGCAATCAATTACGTTAACAAAACAGGTATATCAGGTTTTATATTAGCGCTTGATTATCAAAAGCATTCGATTCCATAACAAAAACGTACTTATTGAAAGCATTCGATGTTTTTGGATTTGGTCCCGATTTTAAGAAGTGGATTCGAATTATGTTAAAAAAGGCTGTGAATCACATAAATCATGGGGGCTGGATATCGGAGAGTTTTGATGTTAATTGTGGTATTAGACAAGGTTGTCCGTTTCCCCCCCCTTTAGCCTTCGTTTTGGCTGTAGAACTGCTAGCTATTAAGATTAGAATAGTGGCATTGAAGGAATACAGATACGAAATGAAAGAAATGCAAGCATCAAAATTCAACAGATGGCTGACAATACAACCCTTTTTTCTAAAAAACACCAGAATGACATAACAACAGCAACAAATATTCTCAGACAATTTGCATGTTTCTCTGGCTTGAAACTAAACATACGCAAAACTAAAGTCTTGGCAATAAGTGATGTTGATGAAAGAGTTCTTAACATACCCTTTGAAATAGTGGACAAAGTAAAAATCTTAGGAATATCCTTTGCAAAAGACAAAATGGCCAAAGAAATAGAAGACAACTGGAAAAGTAGGCTAAAAACTCTAACATCTATGATAAAAGAATGGAGTAAGAGAGACTTTAGCATACATGGTAAAATAGTGATCATAAAGACATTTTTGACCAGCCAATTTATTTATGTTATGCAGTCGGTCGGACTGCCAAGGGAAATGCTGATTAAAGTTAATACAATTTTATATAAATTTCTTTGGCAAAGGAAACACAGTAACAGAAAAGCCTTTGAAAAAGATTAAAGAAAGGTAATGAAAGCAGATTATAAAGAAGGAGGGTTAAGAATGGTTGACATGATTGAATTGCAAAATACCTTTAACCTACAATGGATTGGACGATTATACAACCAAAGAACTGAGACATGGTGGTGCCTTCATTCCTTTTTGGCACTTGAAAAGAATAGCCTCAGCTGAGGAAATATTTGAAATAAACTGTTCTCCTAAAGATATACCAGGGATCTCTACAATCGAAAATAATTTTTGGAAAGAAGTTCTATTAACTTACCTAGATAACAAAACTAAAGTAGAAAGCGATTGTGTACCTGCAAAATATATTGGTACACAATGTCTCTTTTATAATAAGTTAATCAAATATAAAAAGTAAGTAAGGTCCTCAATTTTGAAAAATGGCGAGAGAAAGGCCTCATCACAATAAACGATATTATTAAAACGCAGGAAAGGCGTTTTTTTAACTTTAGTGGAAGTACAAGACCTACTTAACCAAAACAGGGCAATAACCATGTTTCAATATAATGCTCTACTAAATGCCATACCACAAACCTGGATTGACTTGATAAAAGATAGGAATAGATGATTTGAAATGGAGAATCATGGTACCTCTGAAGCAAATCGTTTCTATGCTAAAACAAAACAAATTAAAGAATATCTGTTGAAAAAGAGTAACAACAAACCGTTAACTCCACACGCCGTAGATTTTTGGAGCAGAAAACTGAACATTGAATTGAGTGAAAAGATGTGGCTTACGCAAGACTGGCAACAAAAGAAGTACGCTTACGTGAGCTGCAATGGAAATTGTTACATAATATCTATCCCACAAATATTATGCTATACAAAATGGGCGTGTGCCAATCTATTTCATGTGATTATTGTCCGGACACTGTGGATACATTGAGCACTTTTTTTTTGAATGTCCATCAGTGAGACAGTTTTGGTTAGAAATTGAAAACATTATTTTCTCAAAGGGTAGGCATGAAATTTCATTTGTCTGTATCAGACGTGCTGTTCGGTTTATATGAAAAGAAATCTTCACATAATTATGTATGCATCAATAACATTTTGCTAGTGGGTAAAATGTGCATAAGCAAGATTAAGAAGACAAAGTCATCGATACCATATGAAGTGGTTTTTGAGCAGGAGGCACAGTTAAGGAAGTTAATATAACACGCACGCAGGCACGCACGTATGCACGCTTGAGCGCTCACACACACGCACGCGCACACACACGCACACACAATGCGCGCACAAAGACACACAAGCATAAATTTTTTGCGCCGCTCCAGCTCTCCTTTTCACACAACAACAATAGCACACACACTGTAAAAAGCAGGCACCCACACACTGTTTTGTGCTCAACCGCAATTGTGTGCATGTTCTTTTTAGTTAACGAATAATTCATGTTCATGAGCGCTATGTAATGTTTCTAATGGCTTTGTAGATAATGTTAACTTTATCTTTTGCGAATGCTGTTATCACACACGCACGCACGCATGCACGCACACACACACACACAAACAGTGGATGTGGGATATGAGGGAAGGGTGGGAGGGGAGGTGCAAATGTGTGTTAATTCAATTTAAAGTATACTATGCAGCAAACACAGCAATGAAAGGGTCAACGCACCACACATCAGTACATGAATAAACCCAGACGCTTTGTATCAAACGCCAAAATATTAAGATCTGCAATGGAATGTCCATCACTTAAAACACGCGCACGCGCACACGCGCGCGCGCACACACACATACACACACACACGCGCGCGCGCGCGCGAGAGAGAGAGAGAGAGAGAGAGAGAGAGAGAGAGAGAGAGAGAGACGTTGCATGGTGAGTATGAGTCAATATAACAGGGGGGGGAATTGAAAATGAATGACAGCAGAACAAAAATAGGAGGATAGAATTTCTCCTCTCTGTCTCTGTCTGTCTGTCTCTGTCTCTCTGTCTCTCTGTCTGTCTCTCTGTCTCTCTCTCTCTCTCTCTCTCTCTCTCTCTCTGTCTGTCTCTCTCTCTCTCTCTCTCTCTCTCTCTCCCCCCCCTCTCTCTCTCTCTCTCTCTCTCTCTCTCTCTCTCTCGCTCGCTCGCTCTCACATTGATACTGTTTGTCTCGCTGCCATGATTTCCTCGTGTCTCCCTTGTGGTCTCTCTTTTTCACTATAAGGATAGCCTTTAGGGGGAACAGGCGGTTTGCCAGACGAGCTGTACGTTTTTTTTCTTTACTACTCTCTCTCTCTCTCTCTCTCTCTCTCTCTCTCTCTCTCTCTCTCTCTCTCTCTTGATTTTCTGTTCCTCTCTCCTCTCCTTCACGCACTTCTGGTATCATCCTTGCATACTTATTTTCGTCTTTCGTTTCAAGGATGGTTCCCGGAAGATGTCCGAGCCCTTTTTTTTTTTTTTTTTTTTTTTTTTTTTTTTTATATATATAACTCTTGTATCTGTGTTGTGAAACACAGTGTGAGAGTGTCACTGCACCAAACACTAGTACAGAAATAAACCCTGACGCGCTGTAGCAAACGCCAAAACATTAAAACCAGCAAATTAATGTCCATTGATAGCAATACATCATACAGACCCGCATGGTGCATTAGAGATAAAGGGAAAAAGAAAAAAAAAAAAAAAAAAAAAAGGACCGCCTTTTAAAAAAAAAAAAGCCAAAAATAAAGGAAGAAAAGTGAAAAAGAAAAAGGAAAAACAAAAAGAAACATAGAAGGAAAAAAAAAAGACAAAAATAAATAGTAAAGGCGGGGGTGGCGGAGGGGGGAAAAAAAAAAAAGAAGAAAAAAAAAAAAAAGTTACGGGGTCACCATATGTTACGGATGGTGTGCTGCTGTGTGTATTACTGTCTGACTCTCATTTTCAGAAGTTTGGATGCGTGTATCGATTATTCCCAACACACACCCACACCACACGAACATGGACAAGCCAGGCAACTTACGAACTAAGTTTCTTTCCTTTTGTATGCTGCCTGAACCATCAATACATTATAAAATATATCACGTCGGACTACCGACCTGGCGGTCAGCCTCTCCACGTTATCATGACGGAAAATCCGGAGGCCCTTTGCTATACAGGTACACTACTGACCTGGCGGTTAGCCTTTCCACGTCGGCAAGACGGAGACGGCGGCTGGGGCACGGGCTGCACCCCACACCCGATGGTAACCAGTTCCAGCCAAGACTGACTCAGGGCCTCACCGACACCTAGGGAACTGTATAACTACATTGGTTACCTAGCCTACTACCTACATATTTATCGTCCTTGTCACTAGCTGTCACTCTTCACATTATATATTTCACTAGAATTTGGGGAGAAATACCCATGATATAGTCTACTATGTTTCAATACAATGTGTGCATTACAACTGACAAATTATTCGATTAGCATCATGGGTGATTATATTGAAGAATACAACAAAGATTTCCTCACATAACACTTTTAAAAGTACCAAAAATACAATTATTGCAGAGAAAGGAACGATTTCCACTTGTCCCTTACCACACACACACACAAAAAACGTTTTTATTCTCCCACATTATAATCACTTGCCGTGTCCACAACAGGGGGTCAGAATACATTTTCCAGTAATTTATAGACACTGATTTTCATCCCTCACTTCCAGACCTTACCGAAACTAACACCATTACAATACTTTAGAGGAAAGATAAAACACGTTTTGTTTTTCAATAATACATTGAACTGATTTGACCACGTTTCCTCAGTCGCATGTAAATATACATATTCTCTCTTCTATCCATTCTCCTCATCCACCTCTCGACTCACACATTCAGTAACGACAACTTCCTACAGTCACCATATGTCTCGTCAAATCTTGTCAATAACGAGATCAATCAAGGGAAAAATCAAATATTTAGGGCCTTCACCAATAACTGGCAATCTCATAACCACCTGTAGGAAAACCCAACTACATTAGTACTAATTTTCAGGCCGGCAAACCTATAGAGACTGAAAGGAAATCCTCACTCACCTGACTGACAACAAAACGCGGGTGAGTAGCTGTCAGGTAAACAGGTCAACAGGTGAACAGGCAAACTTCACCTTCTCAAATCTATCCCCACAATTTGGGACCGACAAAAATGGTCCGTCACAGATATCTTTTGACCTCCCTTGCATCCTTGAAGGGATCCTCAAGCATAGGCTTGAAGATTTTCCCCTACGTGTTATACTGTTCATATAATGATTTTAGTTTTTCAGCAACATATTTCCTTCACACACTTTCTTTTTTGTTTTATTTCATACCCTTCACTGGCTGCCTCGGGGGTGCTGTTTTTCGTTTTTCTTTCTTTTCTTTTTTAACCCTTGGTGGCGAGAACACCATAGAATTATAGACTGTGGTGTGTCTTCATTTGATGCCAAGAGAGCGCAGACACACAATTTGTGGTATTTTCCTGATGAGTCTGATCCAGCGGACGGAAGGCAGAGCTGACCACTCAGACTATTCGACGTCTTTTTGACCCCCCTTGCATTCGTGAACGGGTCCTGAAACAAAGGCTGAAAAATGTTCCCCTACATTATATACTTTTAATATAATGCTTTTTATTTTTCAGCAACTGATTTTCTTACTACACCTTCGTTTCGTTTTACTTTTCTACTGGCTGCTTTGGCTTGCTTATTTTTAACCTTTGGTGGTGAAAACACCACTGAACTCTAGACTGTAGTGTATGTCCATTTGATGCCAACGGGACACAGATACAATCAGCCGCGTCTCCCTTATGAGTCCGATTTAGCGGATGAAAGGCCAAGGAGCAGGCAATATGAATTGAGCTGTGTTCAGGAACGATTACGATAGTTCGCATTATGTTGCTAGAGAAGGGTTTTTAACATTTATAATTCATTTGTTTGTAAAGCGAAGAAGATTACGTGTGACCAGACCCACGTTCTTGCAAATCAGTATGACCTTCTTCAGTCAGGACGAAGATATCGATCGGTTAAATGCAGAAGTGTCAGATTTAAACAAAGTTTTATTCCCCTGTCCATTGATTTCATGAACCGAGAAGATGTTTAATTGAAATCCAAATTCCTCTATATGAATGTATGTCATATGTGAGAAAATGGGTAATGTGGCTAAATTATTGTTTATTTGCTGTGAATGTGTGTGACCACAAATTAATTTCTCAAATTGAGATAATAAAGTTTACTTGACTTGACTTGACTTGATTTCGTGATTTTGTATTCTCATTTTTTCTCTAAACCCCCCCCCCCCCCCCCCCCCCCCCCCCCCCCCTTCTTTTTTTCTTTCATTTAATTTTTTTTTTAAGTCGTGAATGTAAAGACGGAAGAATTGTTAGTCTGAATTTGTTTCCCTCCCCCTACTACTAAATTGTTCAGAGTATATATATATATATATATATATATATATATATATATATATTCCACCACTACTAAATTTTCCAACATGTCATTGTTTAGTCAATCAGAGGGAGACTGCATCTCTTAGGAGATCCAAGTAAAGGTTCTTGCTGTCAGCACTTGCGTAACATACAATGCTTGGGTGATTAAACAGTAAAGCTGACCACTCTGACTGTTGGCAACTTTTGATCTCCCAAGCATATGCTCAAAGACACTGTTTACTTAACGCTTTTTTGTTGTTGTTTTTCAGCAACATATTTCCCTAGCACACTTCCTTTTCGTTTTCCTTTTTATCCTTCGTTGGCTGCTTTGGAGTGCTGTTGGATTTCGTTTTTTAACCCTTGGTGGTGATAATACCACAGAATTTTAGACTGTGGGAGGGGAGGGAGCACAGCCAAACACAGCAGTGTCTCCCTGACGAGTCTGATCCAGTGAACGAAAGGCCTGAGAGAAGGTAATATGAATGGTTTTGTCTTCACGATGGATTACAATGGTTCGCCTATACTAATAGTGGAGAATGGTATATTTATCACATACATGTCTCTGTTTTTTTTCCCCCTCTTTTTTGTTTGAAATCTTTGCAGAGTGATAAATATTATGATGGAAGAATAGTAAACGTGTATTTGTTTTTTTACCCACTAATATGTATTGTATTTTTTAACATCTGACACATGTGCGAATATATAGATATCATGGTATTATACAACTATTATGGTATGAATCGAAGCGAGGGGTTTAAAACTAAATATTTACCTTCACATAAAATACGCAGACAACACAGTCAATCTGACCAATTCTTTAAGGTTAATTCTCATCAAAAGTGTTATCCACACCCCTGTCTTAGTCAATGTACAAAAGCGAAATATGCAAAATTAGAACAGAAGATTACAAACAGATTAACCAATTGGTTATTTTGTTGAATAAAAAGACCATGAAAATACGGCTACAGACTGATAACATCATGCTGCCCGGTCCACAATACTCATCAGCAGAACAAAAAATTATAGTTGACGGCATGCACGCAAAAAACACACGCATGTAGGCATGACTCAGCTGCAAGGAATGAGAAAACAATTTCAGAGAGAAACCGCTTTGAAAGAATGAAATCGTGTCTTGGAAAGACTTCCAATCGATTAACGAAAATAACAATAAACAATGAACAATGTGTGCAGCTTTCTCTCTCTCTCTCTCTCTCTCTCTCTCTCTCTCTCTCTCTCTCTCTCTCTCTCTCTCTCTCTCTCTCTTACACACACACACACACACACACACACACACACACACACACACACGCTCGCGCGCACACACATTATTTTCTCTCTCTCTCTCTCTCTCTCCTGTTTGTACTTGTATATGTGAGTGTGTTCGCGCGCATGCGCGCGCATATGTGTGTGTGCGTGTGTGTAGGCGTGCTTGTGTGTGTGTGTGTGTGTGTGTGTGTGTGTGTGTGTGTGTGTGTGTGTGTGTGTGTGTGTTCGTTCGTTCTTCAATGTAACGTCTATTCAGGGAATAGCGTGTGTATGCATGCACGCGCGTGTGTGTGTGTGTGTGTGTGTGTGTGTGTGTGTGTGTGTGTGTGTGTGTGTGTGTGTGTGTGTGCAAGCGTGCGTTAGTTAGTTAGTTCTTTAGTTTAACGTCTATTTACTATAAGTGTTATTAGACAAAAAAACAAACAAAACAACAAAAACAAAAAAACATATGATTGTGTGTGTGTGTGTGTGTGTGTGTGTGTGTGTGTGTGTGTGTGTGTGTGTGTGTGTGCAAGAGAGAGACAGGACTGTGTTAGGGACAAAAGGGGGAGGTTGGGATGGGTAGTAAGACAGGTAGATATTTACTTATTCTGGCCGTTTATCTAGCCTTTAGTGTATGTTGATCGGGGGAATTAAAGTATATGAAATGAAACAAATTTAGTACAATTGGAGCATAATGCAGGAAGAGGGGTGGGGGAGGAGAAAGTTTGCGGGTGGGGATGGGGGGCATCAGGGTGGAAGGAGGACGGAATAGAGGAGGAAGGGAGTGGGAGGGGGGGGGTGGTGGTATAACCATATATATCATATAATCGTAACTCTTTTATATCAATATCGCACAACACAACAATGTTAGTTTAAAGTATATCAGAGATAGATACCAAGGGCCGGAATTAAAAGTTTCAGAGAACACGGAAAGTAATGAGTGATTATTTAAAATATTTTCAGTGGATAATGGTGCACTGGCTGACAACTGATCTGCTAACTAACTTTATCTTAGGATCAAAGTGCCTAACTCCTGGGCAGTGAAGAAAGTAGGTGGTTTACAGTAATTTGTTTGCCTCATAAGCAATGTATATTTTTAGAATACTTTGTTTCTAAAGCATTTAATAGGAACCTATACATCAAACTAGTAACATGTCTGGAATGCATTACAGATAAATTGTTTAAAAAGGATTTTGGATTCGCTGCATTCTTTGCTTGTACACAGTGCTGGTAATACTGACTATGTGTTTTTTTTGTGCAGTTCAGCAACCTGATTTTGAGACACTTTTTCTATGCGCTGGTTAAATTCATGCAGATCTAGTCGAGATGCTGTGATCCTTCTGTATTTTTTGCTGCCCCTTTAGCCGCATGATCTGCCCACTGGTTTGGGGTGATTCCGGAGTGAGAAGGAATCCAGCAAAAGTTAATACTGGTACCCTTTAAAGACAACTCATGAATAATATGTTTTATTTCAATTGTCATTTCTAGTGTGTTTTTTATGCCTCGGGATTTAATGGCTTGTAAATCAGACTTTGAGTCCACACAGAATAAGATTTTGCATGTATCCGTCGAAAGATCTACAATGTAATTTAATGCCATAAATATGGCTACAAGTTCAGCAGTAAAAATGGAATAATGTTTACCAATGTAGTATCGTTTTTCTGTTTTTAATGAGGGTATTACACAAAAAGCTGCACCAGTATTTCCATCATCAAGAACTGATCCATCAGTGTATATCTTTAGATGGTCTGTATATTTACTTTTCAAGTGGGAATCAACTAAACATTTTAATAGATTAGGGGAATGGTTTTTGGATAAATCTGTGTGATCAATGTCAAATATTGGTTGATTTTGTTCCCATTGTGGAAGTGGAGAAAAAGAAGGTTTAATTGCAACATTTTTCTCGTTCAGCTCTGTATTACATATAATATCTGAGGCAAATGTGTTAATGGACTTCAATGACTTATTGTTCTAGCTCTTTTTTGCAAAGTCGGTTTCTGAATTAAGATTTTTTTCTCTTTTGAAAAAATGTTTCATAAGCAGAAGTTTTAAGGATAAATTTCGCAGCTGAGGCTTTTCTTTGTTCATCGAGAGGTAGAATACCTGCTTCTGTGTAAGTTCCTAAAATTGACGCGTGTATTGGTACACCCAGAGCAAGTTTGTAAGCTTTGGAATCTATGCTCTGCAGTTTCTTTAACAAGTGTGCTGGAGCGCTGAAAAAAAAAAACCTCCTGGCCATATGTCAGCCGAGAACGTACAAGGGAGGTAGCGAGAGATATTAGTGCATTTTGTGTCCTGCCCCCAGTGGTGTTTGCTTATTATCTTCAAAAGGTTAAGACTTTTTCTAGCTTTGTTTGTTATGTAGTCGATGTGGTAATTCCACGAAAGTTTTGAAGTGAGGTAGACGCCAAGAAATTTGACAATTTGTGTATATTTTATGACTGCACAATTAATCGTGATTCAGGTAATTTATTAGGGTCATAGCCTGAATTAAACAGCATGATTTTTTTTTTTTCCAATGATAATGTTAGTCCATTTTCTATCATAAAGTTGTTGATCTTATTAAGTTCACGTTGATACACTTTCTTTGTATAGTTCAAAGCCCTGACTGAGTTTTACGTTTCATTGACACCTTCATCCACAAACAAATATCATCAGCAAATTGAGCTTAAGTGGTATCTTTGGACAAGTCTTTCGGAAGATCAGCTAAAAGGATGTTAAACAAAACTGGAGAAATAACTGATCCCTGAGGCAGACCCATACTTAGCTGCCTGGGGTTTGAATATGAATTTCCAAGCTTTACCAGTATAAACCTATTAGATAGAAAGCTGGCAATGTAATTGTACGTGTTACCTGTTATGCCTATGTGTTTAAGTTTATAGAGAGGCGAGTGTGCCAAACTTGATCGTATGCTTTTTCGGACATCAAAAAATGTCGCTAGTATATTTTTTCGCCTTGCAAAATGCTGCTTTACCTGAGTTGTTAATTTAACGAGATGTTCAGTTGTAGATCTGCCTTTTCGAAAGCCAGCTTGGTTGACAGGTATTACATTTTTCGCAGTAATGAACTAGTCTATCTAAAACAATCTTTTCCATTAGTTTGCGTGTGTGGGATGTTAAGGCGATTGGACGATAGCTGTTTTTTATCTGCTCTGGGATTTCCTTGTTTGTGTATTGGAATAATGATTGAGTGCTTCCAGACGAGAGGGATATTACCATCAGACCAGCATTTCTGTAGAAGAAAACGAAGAAAAATGTTATAACATTATCTGGCAAGTGTCCCAGCATTTCATTTGAGATTCCGTCTAAACCAACGGATGTTTTCTTCTTAAGACTTGAAATACATGCTTTTACTTCGTACAATGTTATATCAGCATTTCTATATGATTCATTTATATTATTTGTTTCTCTGTGTGTTCTATTTTTTTCTTGATTTTCTCTATAACTCCTGCCTTTCTCTGAGAGTCCAGTATTTCTAATATAATTTGCAAACATTTCAGCAAATTCTTCTGCTTTTTCTAGATTTGTAGGTATATCTGAGTTGTCCAGTTTGATAGGACACTGTGGCAAGTTAATTCCATTCTTCATAGTTTTTAATTTTTCCCAGACTTTTTGCATATCCTTGTGATTTGATATTTCATTTATGCAAAAAAATAGACCAATATTGCCTTTTTACTTGTGCATTAACCATATTGGCTTTGTTTTTTTTGCTTTTTTCATCTTTAATAGATTTGGGACATACTTATCTCTTAAATACATTCTAAATTTTTATATCTTTTCCTCCTTTGCTTCTTCACAAAGCTTGATTCCAGCAAATATTACCCGAATGCTTGTGAGATCTTACTGACTTGCACTGCGGGTTAGATTCATTTGCATCATCATTTGTAAATAAAGTGTATAAGCTATTGACATCTTTGTTGTTTGCGTCATTAACTTAAAATGTGGAAAGTAAACTTGAAAATTTATCCCAATATGCAAGTCTATAGTTATACTTGGGTACTTTTTGTCTCGGTTGGATCTCTTGACTGAGATTTTTTAATATCAAAACAAGTGACAATAGGTAAATGATCACTATGTAGGTTGTCATAAAGTGTTTTCCAGCTGCAGACCAGTGCTAAATCTGGGGACACTAAAGTTAGATCGATGGCACTCGCTCTATGACTAGGATTATCAGGAATACGAGTTATTCGACCATCATTAAGTAAGGAGATAGAAGGAAACATCACCAATATTTTCAACGAAACGATTACTTGTAATTGATTGACAGTCCTTCTCCCAAAATGGTGAATGGGCATTGAAATCTCCTGCAATGAAATTTTTACCTTGGTCCGTTTGAAGTGTTCGAATCCACTCTGTGTTTAAATCATTTGGACCCTGTGGTAGGTAAACAGATATGACAGTTAAGAGTGAAGAGTTCAACTGAACTGTCACGGCACAAGAATTAAGATCGAGAATATTATGTGGAATAGGGTTAAGGCATGAAATGTACTTTATCCCTTCATGAATATATATAGCTGTACTGATTTTCCCATTGGTATCTATCTTCTGATGTATGGGGGGAAAATAATAGTTTTTTTAATTTAGGTAACTTGTCTTTTTTAACGTTTAGAGACTGAAGAGCTAAAAGTTGGTATTCATGGTGCGCCAGGTGTTGCACGAGGTGATCCAAATTCGTACTGATGGAGCGACAGTTCCACTGGAATACACTGAAGTTACTTTCCGCAGACATCAACTAAATCTTTCACAATCTGATAAGTTAACAGGAATAAAATAATAATAATGATAATGATAACGTCCTATTATCTAAAGGGAAAAATTGCATGTACAGTCAAAAATTAGCCGACAAAAAAATATAGCAGCAGTTATTTGCGCGCAACGCAGTCTAAGGGCACAGAGGTAAGTGAATTCACAAGTGTGCAGACGTATGTGACAATTCTTAGAATATTGGCCAGTCTCCTAGGACGTCGAATGGGTTGAACCAGCTGCGGTCGGGGTAGGGTGGACGTAGAAAGGGTCGGGCATAGCGGGCTGGCTTCCTGGGCGTTTCCCACAGAAGATCCCTGACGTGTCGCCCCAACGTTCCCTGCCAGCAGACTGGTCCCCCTCTGTGACAGGTGGCAGTTGTCCTTGAGATAGTAAGGCCTTATGTTATGATGATCGACGAGCGTGATGTTGTTCACGTCGAACAGCTCGGAGTTAAGGATGGCATTAAATAACTGCCGATTTACCTCCATCTTCAGGGTTTTTCACAGTGGGAATTTTGTTGACGACGAATCTGGTGTTAGGATTCTTTCTTGATGCGTCTTTAAGTGATTTAACGAAGGTGTTGCACAGCTTATTTGGCTCCGTTGTCTTCAAGTCGTTAATCCCACAGTGGATAACCACAGCATCAAGATGAGGTTCTTTTGTAGCTATCTCCTGCAAGTGATCTTCAGTTATTTTCAAAGTGTCGCTTCGTTGTTTGGGAGGTTTAAAGTGATAAGATCGACCAAGGCGTGTTTCTTGTACTCCGTTCATAACAGAGTCATGAAAAATAAGTACATTCGGTAGATCAGAACTAGTATTCGATTTCTTTTTCAAATCTACAAGATGACGAGATTTGTACTTGACGTCATCTCTTGACGTGTCAGCCTTTGAAGGTTTGGCGTCATTTGTCTTCGAAAGGCAAGGGCAGGACACCTTTTTGTTACTCCCACCTTTCTTGATATTTTTGTTCTGCAGCAGACGTCTTCTGCTGTGCAGGATGACTCGCAACGCCTGACGACAATCGACTTCCCGCCACTTCAGCGTAGGTGGGTCCAGCTGGAGGAGAGGGGTCTCTTTGAGTTTCCGTGGTCGTCATGGAAACTTTCGGCTTTGCGATGTTCTGAATCATGCCGTTTTTGAACCTCCACTGCTTTTTCCAGTGAGGATATTCAGCAGCAAAGATTTAAAATGACTTGCCACAAGTCAGGCGTTGCGTCGGATGTTGCGCACAGCACAGGTGTTGAGATGACGCTGCTGCCCACTGACGCGTTCGAAGACGCCACTGTCGTTGGTGTAGGATCAGTGGACGGCTTCTCGCTTCATGGGTCGTATTGATGGCTCTCCGAACGATCGGACGTGTTTTGCGTTCGAAGCTGACCCTCGATGGAAGCCCGCGTTGTACGCGTGCACGCAGGAGTGCCGTTACTTCTGGATTTCATTCTTAGCCACTTGCAAAAAAAATTTTTACCTCGCGAAAAAAGTTAACTGCTGACAGTCTCCGCCATTTTGTGTGTGTGTGTGTGCCCACGTGTGTGTGTGTGTGTGTGTGTGTTGATGGACCGATAAATTTGTTACGAGCAGTTAGCTATATATAGTGATTCATACTGAAATTATTTACAATTAACATTAGCTCAAAGCAAGTATTAGAACATCAAGGAGTACAGGATATATATCTGGTATAACCAAAATATTAATCGCTCATATCTGTAGGAACACTTGTTACCAAAAAAGAGCCCATTGGACTAATCATCAAGGAATTAACAAAAGAAACAAGACCTGGTAATTCTGGAAAATACACGTGCCATCAAGTCGTAGGCAGTCAGGATTTTCCTTTTTGAAATATGCACAGTAGAAAAGAAGATGCTAGGTTGTGAAACTTTCAACTGCTCCGCAGATGCAATTTAAATATTTGCAAAATTTTGTACGGAAAGCTTAAGCCTGTAAAACAGGGATTCACGTTTTCGGTTATTTCTTTCAAGTACGTTTTCCGTTGGCCAATTGATAGGTAATCTTTGCAGTTTTAGCCGCATTGCTAGAAGAAAAAGTAGCTGACCAGGATTTGTCACAGCAGAGTGAGGTAGATGTATTTTAGTAAGAACCAAGTTTTTGTAGGCTTCATAAACCTTTTCAATACACACCTTTTTTAAGAGACCATATCCTTTGTATAAACACAGAGGAATATTGATTTCTATGGATCCATCAGACTTCCGTGCTCCTTATCTGGCAGCCTGGTCAGAACATTCATTACCAGAAATCCCACAGTGAGACGGGATCCAAAAATCAGCTGTTGTACCTCTTGATATAAGAATACTGACAAGATGTTTTTTATTTCTAAAATCACCTCACCTCGATCTTTTACAGCAATAGATTCAAGGCTTTGTAGGGCAGATTTAGAATCCACACAGAAAAGTGTTTTGTAGATAGTAAGTGGAGTATCAACAGAAAGCTAAGCGCCATTAGAATTGCCACCAGCTCAGCCGTGAAGATAGAATACCCCTTCCTGAGATGAAAAGATTTTTTAACTTTAAGGGTAGGAATAACAAAACCACTTCCAGCTTTTTCATTTAACAGTGATCCATCGGTGAAAACTTTAAGGTGATGTGAATAATTAATATCGATATGAGATTTGGCAAGAGAGGACAATATATTATTGTTAACATTCTTTTGTTGATCAGTATATTTATAATCAAAACATGCGGTGTGCAATTCCGAAATTTCGAATCGGGGATACAGGGAAAACGATCAGCAATATTCTTGGGATCAATTTCGGCGTCTTTCAATAATTTTGAGGAATATGTCATTATGGTTGTATTAGATTTGATATATCTAGCTCGATTCGGGAAATGGATACCTGATCGTAAAGCTAATTCATCTTTGCTTGAGTTCTGAACAGATGAGCTATGTATGATGAATTTAGCACAGGCCAAGTTTCTATGGTCGTCAAGGGGCAGAACTCCAGCTTCATAATACGTTCCTGATGCACTGGCATGAAATGGGACACCTAGTGCGAGTCTAAAAGCCTTGCAGTCTATGCTTTGCAACTTTTTAAGTAATAGTTTGGTGCGCTGAAGAACACTTCTTGTGCGTATGATAATTTTGATATTACGAGAGATGTCGAAAGGTGTACTAAAGTTTGTGTATCTGCACCCAAATTTTGTTTACTGATTACTTTAAGAAGATTAAGAGATTTGCTGGCATCGTTGATGACATATTCAATATGGTTGTTCCCAGTTAATTTAGAGGTAATATTTACTCCTAAAAATGTTATCTTGGTGACATAATTCAGTACATTGTTATCTACCTTAAAAGTAGGACTATTGCAAGTACTTCCACCAGCATCAAATAACATCATGTGGGTTTTTTCTGCCGATAAACTAAGGCCGTTTTCAAACATAAATATTGCTATATTATCTAGGTCACGCTGTTATGTTGGTTTTTTTTTTTTTTAATAAAACTGAAAGATCCGACTGAAGTTTTCTTCTTTAAAGTTACATTCATCCACATGCAATTATCGTCAGCATATTGCACCAAGGAGCAGTTTTTAGATAAATGCTTTGGGAGATCGCATATCAGAATATTAAAAAGTAGTGGAGCAATTACCGATCCCTGAGGGATGCCCATTTGTAAATATCTCTTGCTGGAATAAACATTTTGTATCTTTGTTTCCATACTTCTATTGGTCAGAAATGCTTTGATGTTAGTTATATATACGACCAGAAAGACCAATGGTTTTCAGTTTATATAAAAGTCTCTCATGCCAAACAAACATCTGACATCAAAGAAAGTAGCGAGGATATTTTTTCTTCTCGCTAATTGTTGTTTTACATCAGTCGCCAATTTTACCAGATGGTTTGTTGTTGATATGCCTTTTCTAAAGTGTGCTTGTATAGCCGGAATTATACCACGTTTCTCACAGTGATATACAAGCCTACTTAAAACAGTTCTTTCCATTAACTTACACGTGTGAGAGGTGAGGGCAATCAGACGGTAACTATTTATGTTGGATCTAGGTTTGCCATGCTTTAAAATCAGTACGCCTACAGATTCTTTCCAAACAGAAGGGATACTTCCATCTTGCCAGCATTTTGTTATGATGTTATGTAGAAACGATACAATATTTTCTGGCAGGTGTTTTAAGATCTTATTCGAAATTGTATCCAGACCAACTGATGTTTTTATTTTTGTTTGTTTGTTTGTTTGTTTGTTTGTTTTTGTAATGATATTATTGCATTTCTTAATTCCTGTAGAGTGATGTCCGCATTTAGATAATGGTCATTTTTTTTCTTCTGAATCACAATACATATCGTTATTCTTTGAATTTCCCCTCATAGCTTTATCAGAAAGGCTATTCGTGGAACTATTCTTTGCAATTATATCTGCGAAAGCTTCGGCTTTTTGAGCGGCAGTTGGAAATTGCTCATTTTCGAAAGTAACTGGATAAATTGGAAGATTCACTCCCTGTTTCATTTCATGGACCTTTGTCCAAACGTTTTTAACGTTTGGTGGTGATCTGAGACTTCGGTGAGACAAAAGGACGATCAGTGGTCCCGTTTAGCTTTTTCAAGGACTCTGCTGCTCATATTCTTGGCCCATTTCATAGTGACGTTGTTTTTCGGCTTATCTTTAACACAGGTGCCTTTGTATTTTAGTTTCTTTTCATCAACAGCACGTTTGCAGGATTCCGTCCACCACACATTTCCACTATGAACTGATCTTCTTTTGTAATTAGTTTTTTGGAATGGATTTGGTTGCAGCGTACAAGACCGATTCAAAAAAATGTGTGTACATAGTTTTAACATCCTGGTTTTCAAGAGTTGTTACATTAAAAGATATTAAAATAGATTTGAATTCTCCCAGTCAGCTCGTTTGTAATTATATTTTGGAATTTTATCAACTGTGTTGTCTTGTGCAACTGTAAAACCTCTGAGGGATATGGTAATATGGAGGTGGTCACTTCCCCACGTGTCTTTATCAACCTGCCAGGAACAGCTAAGAGCTAAAGATGCAGAGATTAAAGAAAGAGCAATTGCTGAGTGACGCCCCGTGTGGGCGTGTGTGTGTGTGTGTGTGTGTGTGTGTGTGTGTGTGTGTGTGGCACTTCCTCCTCCCTGGGCACTGTTGTTGTTACTGCCTCACTCCTCCCTGGGCACTGTTGTTGTTTCTGCCTCACTCCTCCCTGGGCACTGTTGTTGTTTCTGCCTTCCTAATTCCCTGGGCACTTTTGTTTCTGCCTTCCTCCTCCCTGTACACTGTTGTTTCTGCCTTCCTCCTCCCTGTACACTGTTGTTTCTGCCTTCCTCCTCCCTGTACACTGTTGTTGTTACTGTCTTCCTCCTCCCTGTACACTGTTGTTGTTGCTGTCTTCCTCCTCCCTGTACACTGTTGTTGTTGCTGTCTTCCTCCTCCCTGTACACTGTTGTTGTTGCTGTCTTCCTCCTCCCTGTACACTGTTGTTGTTGCTGTCTTCCTCCTCCCTGGGCACTGTTGTTGTGTCTGCTGCCTTCTTCCTCCCTGGGCACTGTTGTTTCTGCCTTCCTTCTCCCTGTACACTGTTGCTTCTGCCTTCCTCTTCCCTGTACACTGTTGTTTCTGCCTTCCTCCTCCCTGTACATTGTTATTTCTGCCTTCTTCCTCCCTGTACACTGTTGTTGCTGCCTTCCTCCTCCTTGTACACTGTTGTTGTTTCTGCCTTCCTAATTCCCTGGGCACTTTTTTTTCTGCCTTCCTCCTCCCTGTACACTGTTGTTTCTGCCTTCCTCCTCCCTGTACACTGTTTGTTTCTGCTTTCCTCCTCCCTGTACACTGTTCTTGTCACTGTCTTCCTCCTCCCTGTACACTGTCGTTGTTGCTGTCTTCCTCCTCCCTGTACACTGTTATTGTTGCTGTCTTCCTCCTCCCTGTACACTGTTGTTGTTGCTGTCTTCCTCCTCCCTGTACACTGTTGTTGTTGCTGTCTTCCTCCTCCCTGGGCACTGTTGTTGTGTCTGCCTTCTTCCTCCCTGGGCACTGTTGTTTCTGCCTTCCTTCTCCCTGTACACTGTTGCTTCTGCCTTTCCTCTTCCCTGTACACTGTTGTTTCTGCCTTCCTCCTCCCTGTACATTGTTATTTTCTGCCTTCTTCCTCCCTGTACACTGTTGTTGCTGCCTTCCTCCTCCTTGTACACTGTTGTTGTTTCTGCCTTCCTAATTCCCTGGGCACTTTTGTTTCTGCCTTCCTCCTCCCTGTACACTGTTGTTTCTGCCTTCCTCCTCCCTGTACACTGTTGTTTCTGCCTTCCTCCTCCCTGTACACTGTTCTTGTCACTGTCTTCCTCCTCCCTGTACACTGTTTGTTGTACGGGTCTTCCTCCTCCCTGTACACTGTTGTTGTTGCTGTCTTCCTCCTCCCTGTACACTGTTGTTGTTGCTGTCTTCCTCCTCCCTGTACACTGTTGTTGTTGCTGTCTTCCTCCTCCCTGGGCACTGTTGTTGTGTCTGCCTTCTTCCTCCCTGCGCACTGTTGTTTCTGCCTTCCTTCTCCCTGTACACTGTTGCTTCTGCCTTCCTCTTCCCTGTACACTGTTGTGTCTGCCTTCCTCCTCCCTGTACACTATAGTTTCTGCCTTCTTCCTCCCTGTACACTGTTGTTGCTGCCTTCCTCCTCCTTGTACACTGTTGTTTTTTCTGCCTTCCTCCTCCCTGGGCACTGTTGTTGTTGCTGCTTCCTTCCTCCCTTCCGGGAATTGTGGTTACTCCCTTCCTCCTCAATGGGCACAGATGTTGCTGTGCTGTCTTTCTCCTCCCTGGGCACTGTTGTTGTTGCTGTCTTCCTCCTCCTGGGCACTGTTGTTGTTGCTGTCTTCCTCCTCCCTGGGCACTGTTGTTGTTGTCACTTTCTTCCTTCTTCCTGGGCACTGTTGTTGCGGTCTTCCTCCTCCCTGGGCACTGTTGTTGTTGCTGTCTTTCTCCTTCCTGGGCACTGTTGTTGTTGTTGTCACTGTCTTCCTCCTCCCTGGGCACTGTTGTTGTTGCTGTCTTCCTCCTCCCTGGGCACTGTTGTTGTTGCTGTCTTCCTCCTCCCTGGGCACTGTTATTGTTGCTGTCTTCCTCCTCCCTGGGCACTGTTGTTATTGCTGCCTTCCTCCTCCCTGGGCACTGTTGTTGTCACTGTCTTATTTCCTCCCTGGGCACTGTTGTTGTTGTTGTTGTCTTCCTTCTCCCTGGGCACTGTTGTTGTTGTTGTGTCTTCCTCCTCCCTGGGCACTGTTTGTTGCTGCTGTCTTATTCCTCCCTGGGCACTGTTGTTTGTTGTTGTTGTTGAGAGAGAGAAAGAGAGAGAGACAGACAGACAGACAGACAGACACAGACAGACAGACAGACAGAGAGAGAGAGAGAGAGAGAGAGAGAGAGAGAGACTTGATATTTGCTCGTGCAGTGATGTAATCAGATGGACCAGATGAAGGTAACGTCGTCACCAGTGCAAGGTACTCTGACACTTTGTGTACTGAAAAAAAAAACAAACAACAAAAAAAAAAAAACCCACAAATACCAGTCACATGATCAGTGTTCCTGTCCGTACCAGATCCAGAATATCTGTGAATACTACAGCACAGGTCACTCGTTTTGAATGTTGCACAGTTTCGTCATTCATTTGCGAATACCCATCTCTAAAACTTTGATTAATTGGCATATGGGAAAACATATCAATACCAGCCGGTTGGCGAAGCGTTGACACTGAGTGACAGGGGCTGCGACTTTAAAGTGAACTTTCACTGACCTGAGCCCCTACATCAACCTGGAGACTGCACAGTCGTCACCATGCCGGAGACTGCGTTGTCATTCTGAGCGTTTTTGTGAGGATTTGTGCCAGTCTTCCTTGCTTTCATGGCTCGATGAAATGTGAAGAAGAAAGCCATGTTTATTCGGACATTGAAACTGGACAGACGGCTACACGGTGTCATAGTTGGCTTGCTCCTGGCGTATTTGTACTCCGGCGTTTTTCTACACTGCTTTGGGGACGTGGAGCTGAACCCTGGACCTACATCTGGCGGAAGGGCGGACAGTCTTCGACAGAGCCGTCTGAAGAGTGCCAGTGACGGTTCTGGTGGAGCCCCTTCGCCGTCACGGACAGCCAGCGACCCGACGCTAAAGGACATCATGTCGATTCTTAACAGTAAGTTCGACGAGGTGAAGGAAGAAATTCGACAGGTCAGAGACATTTGCGCTGGACTACATGAAGAGTTGACCGAACTGAAGGAAAATGTTACAATTTTAAAACGTGAAAATCAGTCTCTAAGGGAACAAAATGAAAAACTGTGGGAAAAGGTAGAGAACTTGGAAATGAAGACTGACGACTTAGAGGGATGGTCCAAAAGAAATAATGTTATCTTTTATGGCATTCCCCGACATGGAAATGAAACAAAAGAGCAATGCGCAGGTTTAATCAAGGATCTCTATTACAGACAAACTGGACCTGACACAGGACATTAACTTTGACTGACTTTCACAGACTCAACAGAAAGGAAGACTCCTCTGTTATTGGTCGATTACTGTTTTCAAAGACAAGGAAAGAATTCTCAGTAACAGAAGAAAACTTAAAGGCACCAGCATATTTATTGGTGAAGATCTCTCTTCACGGGTCTGAGACATTCGACGCAAACTTGTACCTCATTTGAAGGCAGCCAGAAATGAACACAAAAAAGCGACAATGATTTTTTGACCATTTGATAATAGATGGAAAGAATTTGTTTTGGACCACCAAGAAAATCTAAAGCTAATTCAATAGGAATATGGCCGGCCCAGCGCACATAACGAAATACAATGTTTCTGTCGCACAACAAATGTTGTGCATAGAATTGTAAATAATGCACAGGGAACAAAAAATTTAGAATCACCGTCCTCTTTTAGCTTTTAGCAGAATGCCTCCACGTGCAAGTGACACTGCTCCTCATGAGTCTGTGACAGAGGATGACACTGCAGCAATGGCAGCCCCCGCCAGCGTGCACGAGAAAAGCGTGAACACTTTCCCAATCTCCAGTGGGTGTCAGTGATGCGTGTTTTGTGGGTGGCAGTGAAGATTGTAAACAGCGAGAAAAAAGTGCCCGTGTGCGAGGATGTGGAAGGAATAATGTGTGTATGGGTGATAAACACTTGTCTTTTTTTTGCACTGGAATGTGAATGGTTATTGTTGAAGATTGGTGATCAGAACTTTATCTTTTATGTTACATCGTTCGATATTGTTTGTCTTGTTGAAACTTTCCTTGATTATTTACAACCTTCTTTTTTTCATACCCATGAAATATTCGGCAAAAACGCTGTACAATTTACTCATCAAGGAAGACGATCAGGAGGAATAATTTGTCTTATAAAAAAATAGTTTTTGCAACATGTTAGAGCTGTTGATGTTGATAACAACGATGTCATTATGTTTGTAATATCTAAAAGTCTACTCAATTTGACCAAAGATGTTTTGTATGTGTGCACCTATGTACATCCAGAAAACTCACCATATTAATTACACTTTGATGTTGATAATGGTATTCGGACACTTGAAGATATTCTGACGGATAAGATATTTGAATTTCCTAATATGTACATACTTTTACATGGAGACCTTAATAGCAGAACGTCTAATGTTAATCAGGATATAACTATGAACGACACAATGTATATAACTCTTAAAAAAAAAAACGAATCGTTTTGTGTTAAAAGGGAGTCTGAAGACAAGGTACTGAACAGGTACGGCAAATGTTTGCTAAGCATGTGCACAGCTCTAGAATTATGCATTTTAAAGAGAGTATATAATGGCGACCGGAAAGGTCGTTTTACATACGTTTCTGATGCAGGTCAGGTAATAGCGTGAATGATTATGTTTTGGCCTCTGTTGATCTGTATGTTTGTATGATGGCATCATGTACTCTATTTGTATAAACGCATCGAGTCGGACCATCAGCCTTTGGAACTCCATGTTAATTTTGATAATGGCAATGAGCTTCATATGAACCATGGTTATATTAATAAAAACGGTAAGTTTATTGAAAAGTTTGTTTGGCAGGAACAGAGGGCTGGAATATTTCATGCTCTCATGAGCAGTGAAGATAGTAAATCTTTACTCGAACCAGCAATTGATCTTATTGAT
Source organism: Conus betulinus (assembly GCA_016801955.1). Taxonomy (NCBI): domain Eukaryota; kingdom Metazoa; phylum Mollusca; class Gastropoda; order Neogastropoda; family Conidae; genus Conus; species Conus betulinus. The sequence continues at coordinate 46,908 of JADBJO010010540.1, read as the reverse complement.
GTGGACATCAACTTGGCATTGAATGCATTTGACAACTGTGTGAAAAAAAAAAACAAGGTGAGTGTATGTATGAAAACAAGGATCAGAACTGATAAGAGGAAACGTAATGATGCATGGTTTTTGATGTAGATGTCATGTAGGTAAGCTTTCGGCCAGGAGGCTGCTTTGAGTATTTCGTGGAACTTTAGATGTTGAGGACAGGTCAAGGTCTTGTAAATCATGGAGAGAATATAAAAACCTGTTACAGAAAAAGCAAAATGAATATAATACTTGTTTATTAAGTAATCTTGTTGACTCGTCAATGATCCCAGTGCGTTCTGGCAGAATGTACATAAGGTGTCACCCAAAGGGTCTCGTGTACATGCATCCATTTCTATTAATGAGTGGCATGAACATTTCGAAAACCTCTTTGATCAGGATGTGGACAGTTCAATAGAAATGGAAATCGCGTCTGATTTAGAAGCCACAGACGAACTCAATTTATTTGATAACCCAAATTCAAAAGAAGTTTTACTTGCCATAAATAAAAATTGAAAAACAGCAAATCTGCTGGGTCCAGATGGCTTAATTGGAGAAATGTTTAAAAATGGTGGCGAAATAATTGTCGATTTCCTTGTTAAATTTTCAATGCTCTTTTTCACAGAGGAATGTATCCTGAAGCCTGGATGGAATCAATTATAGTACCACTATTTAAAAAAGGTAATGTTAACGATCCTGGCAACAACTATAGAGGTGTGTCACTATGTGACATCGGCAGCAAACTGTACAGTTCTATTATAAACAACAGGTTACAGATATGGGTAGAACAGTATAATATAACAGGCGAATATCAGGTGGGTTTCAAGAAAGGGTATTCAACAGTGGATCATATGTTTTACATTACTAGCAATAATACAAAAGCAATTTTCGTTAAATCGTAAATTCTATGTAGCTTTTATTGATTTTGAGAAGGCCTTTGACTCCATTTCAAGTAAACTACTGTGGCCAGTTCTTCAGAAGAATGGTATTAAAGGGAAGCTGTTTCAATGTATATAAGAAGTATGTATTCTAATGTAAAAGCAAAAGTAACGACAACGAATTCACTGACAGTATTTTTGCACACAAGGTGTGAAACAGGGAGATCCCTGTAGTCCTGTATTGTTTTCTCTATTTATAAAAGAATTAGCATCAGAAAACATTGCGAAGGGGCGACATGGAGCGAAATTGTCACACGAGACCCTCGAATTATTTTGTCTTGCTACTGGATGACGATATCACTTTGCTATCAGAAACTCCAGTTGGACTCCAAACCCAACTAAATAATCTCCATAGTATAGCCACAAGGCTTCAACTCAAGGTAAATATGAAAAAGAGCAGTACTGTGGTTTTTAGAAAAAGGGGGGATACTTAGCAGCAAGGGAGAGATGGTCTTTGAATGGTGGTGAGGCAATGGATGTTGTGAATTGTTACAAATAACTCGGCATCTGCTTTACCACAAATCTTGGTTTTTCACCTGCCTGTCAGGATCTTGCGAGCAAAGCAAAACATGCATTACTGTGTATACTGAAAAAACTGTATATGCTAAATAATAATTCATTACCTGTATTACTCAAACTTTTTGATGCTCAAGTTCAGCCATTGGGCAATATGGAGCCGAGATATGGGGGCATGGATAAAGCTGTTATTGAAATAGAAAAAGTTCACCTATTTGCTTTAAAAAGAGTCTTGGGGGTGCAGCCTAGAATGCCTAATGATCTTGTATATGGGGATACAGGCCGATATTCTTTGTATATCAACTCATGTTTGCGATGTATTAGTTAATGGTTGAAAATTTTACATATGAATGATGAAAGATTACACATAAGACGTACAAAATGTTGCTTAGTTTAGAATTACGAAATAAGAAATGTTGGGCATCTGACATTCGCGATTTTTTGTATCAAAATGGGTTCGGATTTGTTTGGATTAACCAAGATGTTGAAAATATCAGTCTTTTTAAAATAACTTCGTCAGAGGCTAATCGATAACAGATGGCAAAAATGGGAGGAACACATTCAAAACAGTGACAGGTATGCATTTTATAGAACATTTAAGTCGTCTAGAAATTGTGAAGCATATCTTTTGCTTGACATTGACAGACACTTAAAGAATTATATGACAAAGATGATATTTGTAATAGCTGATATATGTACACAGAAGTATCCGTATACTAATGCTGATGAAGATGCCAGGATGTGCCCACTGTGTAAGAACGCGACGGAAGATGAACAGCATTTTTTTGTGTGTGTTGTCCTGCCTTCAAGATTTGCGAAATGATTTTATCCCCCCTAAATATCTCAGAAACCCATGTCTGTTTAATGTCGTACTGCTCATTTCAAATCGAAATGAAATAATTTTGAAGAATGTTTGCATATATTTGTACGAAGCATTTAAAAGACGCACTGTATTACTCAGTTAAAGTGGTGTTGGATAATACGATTAGGATAGATCAATGTTCAGCTGTCATGTTATATGTGTATTATCATGATATTGTACCCCCTTCAGAATGGGCTATGGCCTACACTGAATAAACTTCCGCTTCCGCTTCTCTCTCTCTCTCTCTCTCCTCTCTCTCTCTCTCTCTCTCTGTCAAAAAGTAAAACACTGCAAAAGCTACCCAGTGGTTTGTGGAACTGTTCTGTGGATCACTATGCTGGCTTCCATCATCACTTTGCCTGCAACCATCATACAGAGTGTGACGATGGGCGAGATGAGACAGAACACTGTCCATTCAGTAGTCCTGACTGCCAGGGATTAGTGTCATTTTATAACAGGTGCTACAAATTTGTCAGGAATGTGAACGATGTACACACATCAGATGCACCTGATGTATTAACAATCGCAACAATGCAGTGTATTTCATTGGCAGGCGAGTTAAGCTTTCCATTTGGTGTTGGTGACTGGTTTGGTGTACTTAAGAATTTAACAAAAAGTACATGGGTATAGATTAAAATGGCTCGGGAGACGGGGTTGGGGGAGGGGGGGGGGTGTGCATTTTAGTGATACGTTGCTGCCTTCTATGTATAGATATGAGATTGTAAATGAACGGTCTGTTTGCTGTAATAAGTTTGACATCGACATTTTAATAAAAAGAAGTCTAGCACACAAATGTTACTTATCCCAAAACTGGCTCACTGCTGTCGACTTGTGACTGTAGAAAGAAAAAAACTACCTTGGCACTTGTCCCGGTTTCTGAATACTTTGTACTCTGGGATTTCAGATATTGTTTTTTCTTTAAGTTGTTTTGTCCTCGTATGCAATTAGATTTGCCTTGTCTGAATTGCCTTTAAGGTGTCCATGGGAGTTCAAAACAGTTTCTCTGTTATACAGAAAGACAAACTGAAACTCAGAATACTATACTGATCTGATGGTCATAGAAATCCTAATATAAAAAAGATATTATTTGATCGATTATCTTTTTTTTTTCTTTCCATGCTGGATAAAGTACCAAATCTAATGTTATTTGGGATAACCTTACTGATGAATAATTCTAATCATCATCATCATCATCATCATCATCATCATCATCATCATACCCATCATCATCATCATCATCATCATCATCATCATCATTATCACCACCATCATCATCATCATCATCATCATCATCGCACGCACGCACGCACACACGCACGCATGTACGCACACACACACACACACACACACACACACACACACACACACGCACGCACGCACGCACGCACGCACGCACGCACACACACACACACACACACACACACACACACACACACACACACACACAACTATTACGGGGCAAAAAAAAAAGAAAAAGCTTTAGAGTCGGCGAAAAGTGACGTCTTCGGGGGCGACTTGAAGAAAGAGAGAGAACAAGAGGTGCAGATTCAGAAAAGGAGTTTTGTTCCAAGAAGAAGTCACTTGACATGAGAAAGAGCACGCTTCTGTCTTGATATGGAGCTGAGAAATCTGAAGGAGATGGGTATCAGCAGAGGAACGCAAGAGCTGAACAGGTGTGCATACCTGGTGCTGGAAAAGATATGATGGAGCTTGATCGTTTACAGACTTGAAACTGACCTTAGACAGTTTATCATCAATTTTGTTTGGAACAGGAAGTTAGAGAAGAGGATAAACGATGGGAGAAACATGAGAAGACTTAGTAAATCAGCCTGGCTGCATTATGATGTACTTTCAGTAACTGACGAATAAAACGTTTCAGATATCAAACAAAAGAATCACAGTAATCCAGACGTGACAGCTTAAGAGAGCAGACCAGGGGTCTGGTCGCATCCTCTTAACGATGGTGGCGAACATCATTAAAGAAGTGAAATCTCAGGCAAGACATGCAGCAGACGGAGGAGATGAACTACTGGAATCACAGTGTTTCGCCAGTATAGCAACAAGGTTACGAACAAGCTTAAGTGGACGAATGAAGCAGTCGTCTAGCTGAATGGATATTGGAGCTACCTGGGAGGAGAAAAAAAAAAATTCTCGTTTGCGGCGAAAAGCACGTACTTGCCATTATTCAACTTGGGCTTACTGTGTGTCATTCAAGGTTTAATATAAGAAATGTACGTTTGTATACCCTGAATGATGAATGGTAAGTAGGAGAATTTACACAAGACTCATAGAGTTGGTTATCATCGGATAAACTGTAGTGAGACACAATGCGCTGATAAACAATGTCAGAAATAGGTTGAGTATAAAGGACAAAGAGAACAGGGCCCAGAACAGATCTCTGTGGAACCCCAAACTGTAAATACGAAGAGGCACGGCTGTCAATGGAATCAACCTGAAAACGACCTTGGAGATAAGAATTGAGCCAAAAGAGCACACTTCCAGAAATGCCAAAAGTAAATGGGAGATGAGAAAGAAGAACAACATAGTCTATAGTATCAAATGCAGCATATAAATCCAGAGCAGAAAAGACAGAAATATAGACATCGTCAAGGGTAATGAGCAGATCATCAACTATTCTCAACAGCGCTGTTTTAGATACATTGACAGGGTGGTAGCTAGACTGTCAAGAGTTGAGGAATGCATTTGGTGAAGATGATCAAAAAGTTGAAGAAATATTTTCTCAGCCATCTTGGAGAGGCATGTAAGTTTGACACAGGTTTTTGAGGTTTTCAGCATTCAAAGACGGCTTTTTCAACAGTGGTTTGAAAATTGCAGATTTAAACTCAGATTGGAAACTACCACAATTAAGGAATTTTCAAAATATCAGTGATACTTGTCAAGGTGTCGGCTACCTCATGAACCAGACCAGCCCAAACATTTCATTCCTGCATAGCAACGTTTCAAGCTGTTACAGAACACAAATGCATTCACACCTTACAGCACAACAAGGTGTAGTCTATGGGATGTGTAATGCTTTTACCACTTACTGCCATGTGAAAATACGCGTACCACCAGGCATGTACGCACGCGCTCAAGTAAAACGACTGTCACTGTNATAAAGTACCAAATCTAATGTGTATTTGGGGATAACCTTACTGATGAATAATTCTAATCATCATCATCATCATCACTCATCATCATCATCGGCATATCCCATTATTATCATCATCATCATCATCATCATCATTATCACCATCATCATCATCAATCATCATCATCATCATCGCACGCACACGCACGCACACACGCACGCATGTACGCCACACACACACACACACACACACACACACACACACGCCACACGCACGCACGCACGCATGCACGCACACACACACAAACACACACACACAACACACACACACACACACACACACACAACTATTACGGCAGCAGAGGAACGCAAGAGCTGAACAGGTGTGCATACCTGGTGCTGGAAAAGATATGATGGAGCTTGATCGTTTACAGACTTGAAACTGACCTTAGACAGTTTATCATCAATTTTGTTTGGAACAGGAAGTTAGAGAAGAGGATAAACGATGGGAGAAACATGAGAAGACTTAGTAAATCAGCCTGGCTGCATTATGATGTACTTTCAGTAACTGACGAATAAAACGTTTCAGATATCAAACAAAAGAATCACAGTAATCCAGACGTGACAGCTTAAGAGAGCAGACCAGGGGTCTGGTCGCATCCTCTAACGATGGTGGCGAACATCATTAAAGAAGTGAAATCTCAGGCAAGACATGCAGCAGACGGAGGAGATGAACTACTGGAATCACAGTGTTTCGCCAGTATAGCAACAAGGTTACGAACAAGCTTAAGTGGACGAATGAAGCAGTCGTCTAGCTGAATGGATATGGAGCTACCTGGGAGAAGAAAAAAAAAATCTCGTTTGCGGCGAAAAGCACGTACTTGCCATTATTCAACTTGGGCTACTGTGTGTCATTCAAGGTTTAATATAAGAAATGTACGTTTGTATACCCTGAATGATGAATGGTAAGTAGGAGAATTTACAAGACTCATAGAGTTGGTTATCATCGGATAATAAACTGTAGTGAGACACAATGCGCTGATAAACAATGTCAGAAATAGGTTGAGTATAAAGGACAAAGAGACACAGGGCCAGAACAGATCTCTGTGGAACCCCAAACTGTAAATACGAAGAGGCACGGCTGTCAATGGAATCAACCTGAAAACGACCTTGGAGATAAGATTGAGCCAAAAGAGCACACTTCCAGAAATGCCAAAAGTAAATGGGAGATGAGAAAGAAGAACAACATAGTCTATAGTATCAAATGCAGCATATAAATCCAGAGCAGAAAAGACAGAAATATAGACATCGTCAAGGGTAATGAGCAGATCATCAACTATTCTCAACAGCGCTGTTTTAGATACATTGACAGGGTGGTAGCTAGACTGTCAAGAGTTGAGGAATGTATTTGGTGAAGATGATCAAAAAGTTGAAGAAAAATATTTTCTCAGCCATCTTGGAGAGGCATGTAAGTTTGACACAGGTTTTTGAGGTTTTCAGCATTCAAAGACGGCTTTTTCAACAGTGGTTTGAAAATTGCAGATTTAAACTCAGATTGGAAACTACCACAATTAAGGAATTTTCAAAATATCAGTGATACTTGTCAAGGTGTCGGCTACCTCATGAACCAGACCAGCCCAAACATTTCATTCCTGCATAGCAACGTTTCAAGCTGTTACAGAACACAAATGCATTCACACCTTACAGCACAACAAGGTGTAGTCTATGGGATGTGTAATGCTTTTACCACTTACTGCCATGTGAAAATACGCGTACCACCAGGCATGTACGCACGCGCTCAAGTAAAACGACTGTCACTGTGGTGCAGTACTGATGTGCGCTGGTATACAGAGATAAGAAAATGCGCTCCAGGATGGAGAGATTCCTATGAAATTATACATTCCCTGCGTGCCCCTGCTTCGTGAGGTAATTATTTATTCGGAAACAAAACTGGTTGTGTGTATCAAACATGAACAATTCTTTCATGAAGATCGATATTGAGCCAGTATATACGATTGGCATAATCATAAAGTGTATTTCAAATCACTCTGGATATGTGATTGTGCCAACTCTACCAGATTTGTTTTACGTTCAAGGTGATTTAAAAGCACCACCTCAGAGCGTGATAATGATCAGTGTTTGAGCAGGCATATAAACATTATGTGCGTTGTAGTCATTGCCTGGTTAAATTGATTAATAGAGAACTAAATGAATCTCACAGCAGTAGTGTGCACATCTGCATTGATGTATTTGCTCCATCAACAGTCTTTGTTACGTCCATTCTTACCATTGTTTTTCAATACAGCAAACGGATTCATTCCCACACCAAGATGTATTTTGCAATTTTTCCTGCAATTTATCAACCACAGAAAATACCAAATGGAAAATATAATTGCTCCGTTGAACACTATAATAAATTTCGTCATCATATAAATTGCAATCTGAAGCAAGAGTGTGAGGATGGACGAGATGAAACAGGACATTGTCCCTTCAGCAGTCCTGAATGTCAGGGTTTGGTGGCTTCACGTCACAAATGTTTCCACTTGATTATGGCAGACGGGTCGCCTTCTCATCAGATGCGAGATTACATTTGCCAAAGTCTTGGTGGGAGACTCGCCTCCATAAAAACGAGACAGGAGCTAAAAAGCATAATTCCTTATATTACAAAATTTTTCAGGTTACAACTTGCACTAGGCCTGTTATCAGATGGCATACTGGACCTTTTCTGTACAGTAGATTTAATAGATGGCATGATGACACTTTGATATACTTCGTGAACAATTTTAAACATAGTCGAACATTGCCCTCACTAAGAAGGACTGTGGCATTTCGGCATCTTCAAGACCTGGTTCTATTAAGTGTTGATTACAAAATTCCTGGTTGGCATTGGATCATTAGCACACTGTGTGAACTTAAAGTCAACTCTGCTGGAGTCTTTCAGTCTGATCTTCTGCTTGGTCGTTCACATTCACTTGGGATGTTCACAGTGAATACTCTGCAAATGTTATTTGTCTGTCCTAACAGTCACATATCACATACATTTTTGACATGTGATCCTCAAAGCCACTGTGGGGTATCAAAGTATCAATTGCTTTGTACCTTTTCAAACAACACTGGGCAGCAACACAGCCAGCCGCTTCATCATAACATGTTCACGACACTCAGGTATGCTATGTTCAGATGTGATGATGATTTCACATCACTGCCATACACACTGGTGTGTGATTTCCACCAACACTGTCCTGATAACAGCGATGAATCGTTCTGTGAATTCATTTCACGTCCTGGGTTTTTATGCTCCAATGGTCAGCATGTATTACACAGCCAACGATGTAATGAATATTCAGACTGCGTGGACGATTCAGATGAAAAGAACTGTCCTGAGGCATGGAGGAAACCATGTGCCTATTGCATTCAGGCCAGTCTGCCAGACCTCAAACAACGGGTTTACATTGACTTGGATGGTACAGGCTATTTTACCCACCAGGCGATGGAGAGTGATGCCCCTTGTCCTGATAGCCATTACCAGTGCATAGCTGACCTGTTGAACTGTCTTCCTCTCTACACTCGATGCAATGGAATGTCTGACTGCACGTACGGAGAAGATGAACAACAACACTGTGAACACGTGATCTGTTCTGGTTTGTATCAGTGCCGAGCTTCCAAAGTCTGTGTTGCCAGGGATCACCTTTGTGATGGCTGGGGCCAGTGTCCACAGCGCGAGACGATGAACTGATGTGTGATTTCACCTGTCCACCAGGTTGTCTGTGTCAGAGTCACACCTTCCTGTGTGGAGGCTATATTCCCGCTGAAAATTTCCTTCATCTGCGATATGTGGACGCTGAAGGTTCAAACATGACTTTAGGTCATTTCATAAAAAATGAATATCTTATACGTCTGAGGTTGCCATCCTGTTCACTTGTAAACATTTCCCATATCAAACTTGGTAATTTGCAGATAATTGATCTCTCTCTTAATCAAATAAGCGTTCTCAACATGCAGGTGTTTTCGTATTTACCGAATTTACAGAGATTAAAACTTACTGATAATCCTCTAAGCCAAATAAAGAACACAGATTTTAAGAAAATACATTACGTGCTGTCAGAAATTGACATATCCAAAACAAAAATCAAAATACTGCATTTGTCGTCTCTGTACTGTCCTCAAGTGGCGCATTGGAATTCATCCTTTTTCGGCAATTAAAAACTGTTGATCTATAGGATTTAAAAACATACCACACATTACTGTGTTAAATTTACAAGGAAATCCGTTGACAGATTTCCCTTTGGATATATTGTTAGGTCTGCATAATTTAAAACGAGTTTTTTCATTAAACTATAAGCTTTGCTGTGAAACATTACTTCCAACACAGATTGCTCAGATAAAGTGTGTTGCGCCCAACACAGTATTACCTTCATGCACAGAACTGATACCGACTGAATTGTTTAAAGTTTTCTTTTGTTGGGTGTGTTTGTCAGCCGTTTTAGGGAATGTTTTTTTCCTTCACTATTTCATTTTCATTCGAAAATGTGTTTGGGGGCATTTTTACACTGACTGTTGTCCATCTACAGTTTGGACACATTTGCATGGGAGTTTACGTCGGCATTAGTGATGGCAGACTATCTGTTACATGGAAAGTTCATCCAATACGAGAAGGCATGGATCAACAGCGTGCCTTGTAAGATAGCTGGTTTTCTGTCCATTCTCTCCAGTGAAATTTCAGTTTTAATCATCGGGTTAATCGTCTTGAATCACTTGTTCATCATTTGCTACTCTGAGAGTTCGTGGATGTTCTACAAAAGACCAATGGCTGCAGCCTGTGCACTAGCATGGCTTATTGGGATTTTATTGTCGTCAATACCGTTTCTTCCTGGACTGTCTCACTGGGGTGTCAACAGTCAGTCAGGCATGTGTCGTCTGGGTTTACTTGATCATCAGACAAAAAGCCATGAAATCAGGTGGTTTACATTTGCTGTGACAGTCAACTTCGTTTTCTATTTATTTATTTGGGCTGGTCAGATTATCATTTTGAAACGAACTCCAAAGTATAGAATATTACTCCATCCCGCAAAAAGACCCTATTTTTCCTCAGTGCGTTTGCTGTGGAAAATGTCGGTCATAGATGGATTTTGTTGGTTTTCGTTGGCATCAGTGAAAATAATGTCTTCACTAGATGTTGCCATGGCGAACAAGATCTTCGGCGCTATAGTTGTTTTCGTTGTACCTCTGAATTCTGCTCTCAGCCCGTTCTTTTACCTGTGGACTGTGGCCGCACAGCGCCGAGCAATATCAGATGAAAGAAAACTTCTGCATGTGTTAAAATCACGGCGATAAAACAGACAAAACCAATTAAAATTAGTACATACGTAACTGATTGATCGAAATTAATTGTCAAGCAGTTAATTAAATCTGTTATTCCTTGAATCTGGCATCCGATCAATAAATCAGTCATTGAGTCGTTCGGAAACTTAGTCAATGAATGTTAACTAGCCAGACCATTGGTGGGCTTAGATACAAGCACGTCCGCAAGGTTTCATGAAAGTTATTAGCATATTTAGTAACCGATATGAAAGTAGCAAATGTATGTTTACATATTTATTCACACACACACACACACACACACACACACACACACACACACACACACACACACACACTCACACACACACACGCACGCACGCACGCGCGCGCGCTTGCGCGTGCACACACACACACACGCACACACACACACACACTTTCTTTTTTTCTCAGTAGACTAACATGTTCACTCATACATATTGACCCACCATACGCACTTACGAGCAGATAATACATTTCATCAATGGGCTCTCGCATTGAAATTTAGTCACGTGGATAGACAATTTCTGTCTTCCAAGGTTATATAAGAGAAGATTATATAAGAGCATCGTTCTGAAAATCATTTTGATTAGATGTATCCCTGGTACATCATGACGAGAACAGTTCAAATCAAGTATGTCAGAGCTAAGCAATCTTCATCAGAGTGTCAAACAGGAATGGGGCACCACGTCTCGGGTCATCTGTTGAACAGTCGTCCTGTCTGTAGTAGGTAAAAGATGTGTTGCATTTCATTCATGTCGCCTATGTTTAGTTCAGTTTCTTTAAAACCTGGTTTCACCACCATTTCAATCGAAAACTTTTTTTGCCCTTATGCTTTCTTTGCGAGGAAAAAAAGTGTACGATATTGTGTTCACTTTGAGTTAAATATTCACTGGCAAATCAACTGGCTGCATACCATAAACTGTCGATTAAAAAAGAAAAACAACTTTATAACAAGTACTTTGTCTCTTTAGCTCCATTTCTTTATCAAAACTGTTAGATGGTCTTTTTTTACTTCTATTTCTTTGACCATTTGTCTTTTGTACTAAGATTTCAGTTTGTCGAACATTTCGAATGGTACGCCTAGTGTGATACAACAGATACAGCCAAAAGCTAAATTTTGACTTTGTTAATAACTAAACTTAGTTCCAAGAAGCGTGCGAACTGTATCGGGATATAACTTGCAGTGGATGCGTTGTTCTGATTATTTAGAAATAAGATTGTCACATCACCATGTGCTCAATGTTAAAACATGGATAGAATTCATTTCGTTGTCATACATGTATTCCTGTGATGGTAGTCTAATTAGTATGACCAGAAATGCAACAGATGGAACAAAGGTATGGGGTGGGGATGTTTAGTGTGTGGGGTGGGGATATTTAGTGTGTGGGGTGGAGATGAGGGTGGGGGTAGGTGGGGGCTGACACCCTTGTATTATGTCGCATGTATAATCAGGTTTTTCCACTTTTCCCATCTCAAATGATTTATGTGATTCATGACTTTCTTCGTCATAACTCCTATTTATTAAAGGAGGCCCAAATCAAAAGCATGAAAAGATTGAAATAAATATGAGTTTGCTGAGGAACCACATGCTCTTGGGTAGTCAAGTGCTAAAATAAAGCCTGCTTTGCCTGCTTTATTTACATGCTTGATTACACAGTTGTGCAAGTAACAATAGTAGTATTTTAACCGTTACTATATAAGATCCCCCCGACACACACACACACACACACACACACACGCGCACACACGCGCACACACACACACACACTCCCCGTTTCTTCCCTGAAGGCCTCTGAAGAAGAGTCAGTGTTTGTTGCTTGCCTGCCTGATGACGTCATGAAAATGGTGTTGTTCCAGTCACAGGCCATGCTTGGACTCTCTCTCTCTCTCTCTCTCTCTCTCTCTCTCTCTCTCTCTCTCTCTTGGTTTGTAGCCTCGCGATAAATTGGTTCAATAATCATAGTGCCATCACAGGAGGTAAGTGTGCCCACTACTTGGATTTCTTTTGTTGATCGTCATTTTACAGTGGATGAGTCTGTCGATTGGTTGTTCTTCAAACAGTCATGTTGATGGATTGTAATGCCCAATGTTAAGTTGATGAACAGAAATGAAACGTGGAATCTGAAACAAAACTCACTGAACAGATATGGAGAAAACAGCTATATCTCCTACAACACCACACGCATTTCTCTACATTGCAGGCGTCACTAATATACTACCATCTCCCCACTCAACTCAGACGCATTCGCATTACAGGATCAAACGAGCCAACCTCACGCAGGATCAACCTCCATCATAACGTGAGGACAGCAAGTGACGGTGCGCGACTAGACAGCGATGAAAGAAGTCTCTCCATCCCTTGTTCTTTAATGCATGCTGGAGTTCAATTCACAGAGAGATTGAAATAGCTATGGAATACTAACACATCATTGTGAACTTAAAGCTGTCACCTATGACCTATCACCTATTCCGGTGTATGGAAGACGTTGGTGCACTACGTAAAACTTTGCAACAGCAGCTTCCTCCACTAGTCACACTTCTCAGACGCTCTTCGGCAGTTGCTGAGTGTGAGGCCAGTCCTTTCACTGATACTGCCCTCCCATTTCCTTCTTTGTTTTTACTCTCCTTTCTGCCTCCTCTCGCTCTGTTTTCTAAGTAGAATGGCTTTGACAAATCGTGTTGATCTTATACATGGCCATGCCATCTCATTTTCCTTCTTTTCACTGTGGACAACAGGTTTTCGTATGGTCCAATGGCTTGTCTTACTCTAGCCTGGATCTCCAAGTTGGTAATATGGTCTTTGCATGAGATGCCAAGCATCTTGCAGAAGCATTCATAACTAATCCCTGAATACTTTTCTCAAGTTCAGCTGTCAGAGTTCACGTCTCACAGGTATAAGTAGATATGGCAATGACCAGTTGGGTCTTAGTCTGGCTAACACTGCTGTCGTTTGTCGCAAATCTGAAGAGCACATCAGGTTTTATCCCTCATCTGAAACAATTTCCCTGAGGTAATTGAAGGTCTGAACTGTCTCTGGCTTTTCTCCCATTGATAGCGAGGTTATCGCTGATGCCAATTGTGTTGTTGGTCATCAGTGTTGTCTTTCGGCGCTGATCTCCATGCTGAATACAACAGAACATTTGTCAAGATGCTCTGCTAGGTTGGCTACTTCCTGCTCTTCTCCTGCTAACCCGTCGATGTCATCAGCAAAACGGAGGTTTGTTACTTTCCTGCCACCAATCCTTATTGGGCCTGGTGTCCCTCCAGTGTGTCAATTATAATTCTATCCAGGTATTTGTTGAAAAGAGTGGATGAGAGTAAAACAGCCTTGCCTCACTCCAACAGATGTCTTGAACCTAAGTGGTACAGGTCATGCTGAGGCTGATGATAGCTCTCACACATTATCCTCAGGTTAAGATCTGTTCAGTGTTCTGTGACCTGCTCTGAACCCTGCCTTTCTTCAGCAATGACATTCTCTGCTTGCGGCTTCAGTCTGGTCAAAAAAGATCTTCAGCATCATCTCGCTCAGTTGACTATCAGACTGATGGTTCGGCAATTTTGGCAAATTGTAAAACTGCCTTTCTCGAGGAAAATGATGATCAGGGATTGGGTCCATGGTGTTGGTCACTCACCAGTCCTGCCAGACTTTGTTACATAATGAATGTGAGGGCACTGATCATGGAACCACCTCCTTTCGTCATTAGCTCTGATGGTATGTTGTCCTCTCCCGCTAATTTTTCCCAGTTTCAAGGACTTAACTGCTGCGTTTACTTCTTTACACAGTATGGAGAAGTTGTCCGTCTCTTTTGCTGGGGGGGGACATTCAGACCTCTGGGCCTCCTGTTTGTAACGAAACTGTATGATTCGGAGCAGTTTTCTGTCCAACAGGTCAGAATGGCCCTGTCTTCTGTTAAGTACGTCCTGACTTGTTTCTATATGATGGAAACTCGTCCTTGCTTAGAGGTTGTCAGGTCTTTTACAGATGGTATGCTTTCCTACTCTTTTTCGTCTGTAGGTTGTCCTCAATGTCTTGGCACTGCTCTTCCTGAGCTGGAGTTAGCCAAATATGTTTTGTTTTTTCTCTTCCAGTTGTCAAAAGAAGTGTGTTTAAATTGCAAGCCTTGATGGTCTTGAGCTGTCTAATTTCCCGAGCGCCTAATTACTTAAGAAAAATGTTTTTGCAAAGGACTGTTCTTTCTTTTTATAAAGCATTACATGCTTGTTGTTGAGTTAACTGTTACAACGTGTTTTTCCTTGATTTTTGTTTGAAAGTGTAGTTTTCTGTTACCTTGTAGTTTGGGGTAAGCATTTTTGAGTGCCTTGCTTGCTTTTCATAGTAAGTTTCAACTGTGTGTTTACATGCATTTTTGGTTGAGCATTTTGAGTATTTTGTTTGATTGTGGTTGCGAACTTTTATATAGTTTTTCCTCTGAGTATACTGTTTTCAAAATATCTGTTAAAGATCTACTAAGATTAAGAAGTGAGATTGAGGCTCTGAAGGCACACAACAAGAAGAAAGAGCAAGTTTTCATCCAAAGCGTTCGGTGTTTCCGAAGTTTGCTCGGATAGAAAACCGACCGGATTTCAAAAAGATGGTTTTCGGGCTTCGTGGTCTTCCAGGCTAGAATTGTTGCAAGAAGAAAGACTAGCTCTCTGGTGTTGTTCAAACTGTTTGCCTCGAGACAATGTCTCGTTACTTTTTTCACAGGCCTGAGCAGCACCAAAGGGGAGTTCAGTTAGTTTTCACAAGTTTAGTTTGGGTATAATAAGAGAAACTCCTACTCAGTTGTGAGTTCTACTTTCAAAACTCAGTATTTAGAATACACAGAGCCTTCCAAAAATTTGGTCTAGGCAGACCCAAGAAAGGAGTTTCAAAGTAAGGTCACTGCAGGCGAAAATTTAAACGATTTTTTTTTTTTTATTTAATGTAACTCAGCTGTTTAACATGGACAATCGCAAATGCAAGACAAAACACGGCGCGTTTTGACCTGTTAGGTCGTTCTTCAGCAAGCTAAACCAATTCCAGACAGTGAGTGTGCGAACGAAGAGCGAGCAATCACTACTGAATTATGCGCAACATGGATTTGAATGAAAACGAGACCGTTAGAAAAGGGATACAATGCAAGTTAGAATTAGTATTGATGATAATCGTTAGTGATGAATGGGATAACATTATGGTATGGTGTGTGTATGACAGTACTTTAGAAAAACAATGCTAGATGATTGGCTACCACTTTTGGGTGATGATAAGAGAGACAATAGTACGCTATGGTATTAATGGTTAGCGTCTTTACCCCGAGAAAGTTGTTACTCACCAAAGTAATAAACATAGATACCACAGGAACCAGTTTAGCTGCGCAGTAGACAATAGCTTTCTTCAGAACGACAAAGCTCAGAAAAAGGGTTACTTAAAACCAAAGGTAGGCCGGGTTCGCTAATAGATTGTTTTTGCAACAGGGCGCAGCGTGATATGTGACTGCGAAGAGGCTAGTGGTCGGGCGCGAGATTAAGACGTGTATGCACAAAGGCAGTAGTGAGATTGTGGGCCGGTGTACGCATCCGGCAGTACCATAGAATTTTTGGGCAAATATTTGGAATGAAAACGGTGGTTTTTCTTCAACAATTCTCTATGCCAGATCGCGAGACAGAATCGAGAAGATCCTCACTGTAATCGGTTTCACTAGTGGGCAGAGGATGTGTTCAAAAGCACGCACACCTGTGGGAAGACTTTCCCCTTGTGATAGAAAGCAGAGAAGAGTGAAGTATCAAGTAGAAGCCGAAGGGTGTTTGCGTTTCACATGGTGGCTGACCAGGATGCCAGTATGCCTATTTTTGTCAGAACAAAAAAAAACATCTAGAAGACGAGGAATGCAGTCGAGGGGTTGGTAACTCTTCCAAGCAGTCTGATGGAATACATACTTGGCAGACTCCTAAACCTTCTACGCACACCGGAAAGTGCTCCCAATCAATAGATAACAGGTGCACATGTGACAAAGATCTGATGTCATAGAACCGTTACGACGCTCTGTGCCACTGAATCGTCACTTTGTTAACTCGCAGGCTCTTGACGCAACAGAGCGGATCTTAAAATTCTTACAGTAGATATACTATCCACAACAAGTATTAGGTTTTTTTCTATGGAAACTGAGTTGGTTTGCGAGCAATGTTTCCGGCAGGACAGAGGGGGGGGGGATCCCAGTCAGGAGGACTAAACAGCTCCCAACAAACCACGTCCTCCCTGGTGTAGAATATTTTGAGGAAAGTGGGCATGACAACGTGATGGGACCATCACTGTGTCCGGTATTGTAGGCCATACGACTGTTAAACTTGTCTTGTGCATTGCCAATACAGTACATATTACAACTTGCATTTGTGCCTGAGGTTAGCGGGAAAATAAAAGAGACCGCCTTAACAAAACAGAGGAGGAGGAGAGAGAGACAACACAGGAACACACACACACACACACACCCCACACACACACACACTAGTAAAGGCTGAGGTGGGGGGAGGGGAAAACAATCTGTGGGTCACGTCTGTAGATTGTCAAAGCGCCAGACTTTGGACATGACTGTTTTTTGTGTGAGCGGATGGTGGAGGTGCAGAGTATGATTTTGGGGTCGAATGATGATAGCGTCCATGTAATCAGAATGCCGGCATCACGTGTTGTGGGCTGTCTCAACCTAGTATATTCTACTGCACTGTGATGCTTGCGGCTTTGCCAATAACATGTACGTTCTAATTTTGGATGGCCTTTGGAACCATGCAGGTGATGATTTCCTGGGGGGGGGGTGTCCCCCCCCTGTGACGGGATGTTTCCGTTTGGTTTTAAGTAGGGAAAGTGCTGGTTAAGTTTAGGTTTGTGGGTGAATTCTGTACTGCGAAGTGCTTCAAGTAGATCTTTGGAGTTTTTTTTTTTCCTCGCACCTGAAATAATCGTGAAAATTTAATTGGTCCCAAAGGCAGGTTTGTGATCTTCTACTCCATGCCAGTTGGGTGTTTTAGACTCTGCAGATGGGAATTGCGTGGGTGGAAGAGGAGGCACATGGTGGCATCGGTTTTTCCTTTGGTGGTTGGGGATTCCAAGGCAGTTGTCCTTGATACAGCTGTGGTGTTGTAGAGAGCTTCATTAATGGAATGGAGGTAGATGTACACTGTTGAGAAAAAAAAAAAAAACGTTCTACGCTCTTCCAGATTGAATCTCCTTTATCATAGCAAAATGTTTAGCCAGAGGAATGCAGATATGTGTGGAATTCCTGTCTTTTGTGGGTGACTGGTGGGAAACTGTTTAGTCCCACGTTCAATCATGTTAATGTGAATACTTTTTATGCCTTAGGAAGTCTACCGAAAAGTTTGTTTGTTGTATGCGATCAGTTTTGAATTGTTTTCACCTTTTTTATGTGTTATAGTGAGACACCAGCAGCGTGTCGCACCCTTTTTCGTTTCAACGAGAATGGTACACCATACCAAAACTGCTTCTGACCTTTAGAGCGGCGCCGGACGGCAAATCGTCTAGCCCTGTACCATTGTGTGACAATAATATTGGCTGAATGTTTCATATTTGACCAATGCACGTATTCTCTTTTTTATAACTGATTTGAGGGTTAGGTGTATAGATATCACTTCCATATCTCTTATCTTCTGGGGGACCCAAGGTGTCTGTGGCTCTTATGGGACGACATACTGACTGAACAGAGGGCAATCTACATTTGATATGCTCTCAAGTATTACAAGTAAAATCCTTTTTTTTTCTGGTAATAGCACAAGTTCCAGGTGACTGAGAGGATGGTTGTTCAGTAATTAAGGAGCCACAATTCAGTGGACAGCTCCAGGTCATCTCTACCTCTGCTTTTGCACAGAACATGTGATGTCTCAATTTTTTTCAGAAACACAGGTTCAACGAACAACATTGTAAGCTATGGCGAACGGCATATTTAAAACAAACTCGACGAAAAAAAGGCGTCGGAAACACCGCGTGAACAGGATCATGGATCAGCATTCTGAATAGCAAACACGTTAATGACCACTGCGCCGCCGGGTGTTTATATGTAGAGAAGAAAAATCAATGGTCTTTTGGAGCAGAATTTTTTCACTTAAGAGAGTCAAATGCCGCTATAGCGTAATCGGGAGAATCCCCCTATGCATTTTTCGGTCACACAGCAACATTATACGCAATGCAAAATGCAGCCGCCGTCTTAACATTTATGTTCCCGGAATCTCCGATATCCTCTCTTTCTCTCTCTCTCTCTCTGCGCTCCTCTCCCCTCCGAAAAGAAAAGCTCACGTCGTCTCGTCTTGTGTGTGTGTTGTGTGTGTGGGTGTGTGGTTGTGTGTGTGCTGCGCTCGGGGCAGTGGTGTTGTGTGTGTGGGTGTTGTGTGGTGTTTGTGTTTAGGTGAGTGTGGTTGTGTGTGGTGTGTGTGTGTGTGTGGGTGGTGTGTGGATGTGCTTAATGAGTTTTTTCTTTTTTTGTTGACCGAGTCGGTTACAAGTCCGTCCCCCCCCCCATTGTTCCATTGTAATGGCATTGCAAAGGTAAGCCTCTACAACGCACCATGTTTTGCGCCGTATCATAAACACTGTTAGGCGCCATCAGAGTGGTAGAACGAGTAAAGAAATGATATATCAGGTTAGACGGACCGAATACAAAATAGTTATAACCACAAATATCCGAATTAATCATGTTTTAAATCAGAAACCATAAGAGTGTGTAATCACTCACTCACATAAAAAATCAACATAGGCAACATCTCAATAATAAACACAGAGGATTCATGATGGTTGTAGGTTACCAGAGCTACTGTTACGGGAACATCAGTGCCCTAAAATGGTATGGTATTCAGACTGGCTCACAAAATCATTATTTGTAACCTGCCCTAGAAAACACAAAAAAGATATCAGAGTACATGGTACAATGGTGATGACGTAAACACAACAAATACATACATGCGACATAACACAGCAAAGACACACTCAATCTGTCGAGGATAATAAGAATATAAATAGGAGAGACAGTGCTGGGGGGTCTGGAAGAGAACATAGCCATTGGTGAGCGGTTACAAAAATAACCATTAGCCGCCCATTTGGTCGATTGTCCTGTTACGTCTGGAGTAAACGCTATTCCAGTGGTGATTATGATGACCTGATAACGGCCAGTAGAGGTGACAGCCTGGGGACAGGATGCCGAGTTTAGTGACATCATTGATTTTTGTCAGAAAGTGTTCGTAGCACGGGGCTGGCACACGAAATCATTACTGGCTATTCACAAAGAATCTGTGTGAAGACCCAAAGCAACTGGTTTCCCGAGTTGGTTATCAATACTTTGATGGCAAACGGGAAGCCCACAAATCTACCCCAGAAATGGTTATTTGTGGAACTGTTCTGTGACTATACACTATGGATGGCTGTCCATCATCACTTTGCCTGCACCCAATCATACCGATAATGTGCCGATGGTGCAGATGAACAGACCTGTCCTAATCCTGTAGTTCCGAAACTATAGCAGGGAATTAAACCTATGAACAAATTTTATAATAGGTGCTACAGATTTGTCAGGAATACCTGAACGATGGGCACACATCGTTTAAAACATTCGCCACGATTTTAATTCAGCGGGTGGACTATTAAGTTTTCCATGTTGGTGTTGTGCCTGTTGTGGTGCGCTTAGAATTAACAAAAGTGCATGAGTAAGGTTACAGGGCTCTGGGTGGTTTTGTATCTAATGATATGTCCGCTGCCTTCTATGTAGAGACATAGAAATGAATAACTTTGTGCCTTTTATAATATATAACACGACACTTTACAAAAGAAGACTAGCAAAGACAGGTTTACTTATCAATCTGGCGGCTGGTGGGCGTTGCGGTGGAAAGCTAAAGGTTTATGAGGGTGGTTGTAGAAAAAAACAAGGGGGGGGCGAGGGGCACGGGTGGTGTGTGGGGTGTTAGTTTGGGGAATCAGAAAACAGAACCGCAGGGTACTCCTCGCTTTGCGTCAATCCCTTGACTAGCGCTATCGTTTTGTCTCCGCCGCTGGGACAGCACTCTGTGACAAATGCACGGGGAACCTGGTCTCCTCATACCTTCTTTGCTGTGCGAACCAATAATATGACCGCTGTTGGAAGACACACACGTTGATTTTTCTGAGGGTACGTCATTGCATAAACGTACGTATCCCGAGGACCGGGGGGTCTCGGATGATTGTATACCCCACATGTCATTGCATCATGAATTGACAAGCTATCATATACTCTGGTAGCGACGTTCAGTATCCTGTGCTGATAGATTGATGAATCCATGTGACATATCCGCTTGTTATCAGAGAATTAATACCTTTTTCCAAGGCATGTGCGAGTCCTATACCAGTATATGTGATGAATTTCCACTTGGGGGTGGCAAGAGTGGGAACAGATGAACAAACGGGTGATATTTACGTGTCCTCCCGGTTCCTAACATAGCATTACCTAGCCCATTTGGTTAAACGTTTGTGCTTGTATAATTCACATGCAACTAGGGAACTTCACTGACCGTGTCCTGACCGGCCACGACCAACTGGTCCTGGTCGAGTTCCACATAATTGTCTAGCCTGCTAGACCACACAGGCAAATCAGATTTGGCACTGTACATTGACTATCAGGACAGGCGGATGCGAGGAACTAACCTTCCGGTTTTTCAGGGTGCAGGATGTCCTCGATCTGTGTACACAATGACCATCTGTGTGATGGCTGGTTTCACTGTCCAGGATGCGTGTACTACGAGTTGGTTTGTGTAACGTGATCTGCCCCACAGGCTGCTTGTGTTCAGAATCACAGCATTTCTGTGTTTTTCAAAAGCCTTTTTCTGTGACATTCTTCCCTCTCAGATCCGGTATTTTGGAATGCATCAGGCTCAGGAAGGACACTCACTGATGTGAATGATCAATGGGCCGAACTTATTCAGTTGCATTCTTTCTAAGTGTAACTTGCTGGTGTCCCTGTCCTGTGGCCAAACCTAAATCGTGCGAATTTAAGGTTTCTTGCTCTTGATCGCAACATGTAACAATTGCGGGGCAGCATATCAATAGTGACCAAGGGGGTGGGGGTGTGGGGCTTGCTTAAAACAGCCTTTCAGATAATATTACCCTATGCGCACCAACACCCTCCTCAACCGCACTCTCTGCAGATTTTTCATCTGGTTCTTTCAACCACAGACACTTTGACTATAATGGGAGCTTTCTCGTGCACGGTTCCGTGACCGCAATTGCAAACTGATGTCTTCGTCAGGCGTCTTCGGTCGATTTGATAAACTGCTCCTCAATTTGTACTTCAATCCAGACTGTACATCGGGAGGTTTACGTCTTTTGTTCGCACTGTTGACGACTGAACATGGATGGCAGCCCCGGAAAACATTTCCACTTGACATATTTGAATGTCCTTACTCGTCTGCCGATCATATCCGACAGCAACTTACAACTCTGCTCAGTGAAAATACTCCCCCAAACTTGTCTCATGCATGCTGCCCAAAAATGAATAACGTCATGTGAAGATCTTGCTACAACCATGCCTATAGCACGTTGCTTTCTGTGCTGAGTGCCCTGTCTGTCACTTACTTGGTGAATCTTCTTCTGATTTTGTGTTCGTTTTTATCCAAGGGGCCATGGCTACTTCAAGTGGGCTTAGGGTTTCTGTTATCAACCGTACCCATGGCTGATTTTTTTAATGGGGGTTTTACGTTCAATGATGGGGGTTTGCTGATTGAAAGTTTCCCGAGTAAATATCTCCAATCACGATAAATATGGAAAAGGAGTGTTTCTGTGGCGGGTTGTGACCGTAGATAGCTGGTGTGCCTGTCCAATGTTGGTCCAGTGAGAGATTTCACGCTTTGACTGTCATTTGGCTTAATCACACGGGACCGTTTGCATTGTTCTGCACTTTCCCTTCAGCACAGTTACGATTTTATTTGACGAAAATCCGCATCAGTCCATGGGCTTGTCTTGTGTGAACCTGGGTTAATGGGTGGGACTTTTGCCTGTGGACCGTTACTTCCAGGACAGCCGCACTGGAAGTTTATTAGTTCAGACTGGTATATGTATCCCGATGCCAGTTACTAGGCAAGAATTTTAAAGGGAGAAAGCATACTCCTTTAGTGTAAATGATTGTCCTTAAGTGTTATTTTTTGTTCTGTCATTCATCTCGTCAACAGTTCCAGGCCCTCATCTACTGGTCGGTAAAAGGTCAATGCCTTGAAAACCAACACAACAAGGGAGGATTGGTGCCGTAGTTGGATCAGCTACCATAGCTAGCGGTTGGAGATTGCGGTTGCATACCGAATTTCATGTCTGGTTTTCCCGATATGGTGTGCGGAAATTTTAGCACTGGCTGGTGTGTCCCCATCCCCTGGAACTCAACGTAGCCCCGTCGGGTCAATACGTGCCGCTGGAACTCGGCTGTCAATCCTTTCATGTACGCGTTAACACACTAGCTCAAAAAGCGGATAAAATCGGACTGAAGCGCAAACTGTTTACATGGGGTCAATCTCATTCTGATTTGGATTATTTTAGTACTAAGCTATTGATACATAGAGTCATGCCCCACAACATTGTGGGTAGCTTTCGAATGTAAACTTAACTGACTATCTCGAGACAACCATATTGTCCGGACAGAGATTCCTGTGTTACACCCGCACATTGTTCTGGTTGGCAATCTGTGGGGAGGAGTGCAGCAAAGGATTCCCGACAGGGTAGTAAGGACGATATCCCCGAATAATTCGGACTGATAATACCCGAGTATTGTGACCGTGACCTGGTAGTCGGGGACACATATTCTGACATTTGGACATATATAACCCAACAGTGTTTTAGAATTACCTGCTCATCTATCAAAAAATATTAAGAATCCGTAGGCCAATGACACTGGATAAACACGAATCTGCATGAAATAAAAAGGCAAGCGTACGATATTATGTTTGACGAATAAATACACGATTTCAAAATAATCCCTTTCATTCAGCCATCTGCAAATTGTACCAATTGTGAACTAATTAGACCAATAAACCAAAAAATGGGGACTCCTATCAGATCTGGCAAAATAGCGAGTCGCATTTTAATTTTTTCCTAATGCGGGTCACACGAACGCAGAATGTGTGAAAACTTGTTATGTGTTCACCAGGAACAAAAATATATACGTGGGGTGCTGGGGGTTGGACGCCACCTAGCAATTCAAGGACCTATCCGTGACCGAATTCCTAGTCGGTGTTTCTCATGCACTACAGGGTTGTCTTGTTACATGAGGTAGGCATTGTTCATTGGCAGGCCCACTCCATCACGAAAAAATCACCCCCACAGCACACACCCAGCACACCCGCAGGACACGATAAAAAGGCGGAGGGGGGTGGGGAAAAACTACACCATACAGCAAAACACACGCATGTATACATCTATTATAATCTCCATAGGTGTTACCAGATGCGTGTTAGTGTAACGCCACCGGGAATTATATGTGCTCATAATCACATTTGGGGTTGCAAGGAAAAAAGACATAAATCATGCACACAAGACAAAAAACCAATCGGGGGGGACAGAACGAATTTTAGGGTGGGTTCTTTTGTATCGATCGTGTATGCAGAATAAGCAACAGAAGCATATTGTTTGCATTCATATCCATGTAAGAATAACTAACAAATGTCAGCGGAGATCCTCGTTGCTATGTTTTAAGAATGCCTATCGAGATTCTAAGACTACTAAGGAATGTTTCTTAGCTATTGTACACACAAAAAAACAATGACGCATACAACCTATACGCTGTGGGGGGTCTAGGTCATTTATAAACTCAGCCGATACTTCGCCGAACGTTACATATCAGTTCGATGCTTTCTTGATCAGTCAATCAAACGAGAAACGGGCTTATTGCCGTGGTGTGAGTCGAGCTTTGGGGTGTACCCACACATATATTGATCAAAAACTATATGATAGCCGGCGAAGGGTGCAAGGCCATATGCTGACTTGGGGTCAAAGGAGGGTGGCGTGAACGTGCCGTAACGTCAGCAGCGCTGTATAATCAATATCAAGTAACTGGTCAACTTTGACCGGATTTATACCAACTACACTATATTCATGTACGTGGGTTGATGTTTTTTAGAGTTATATGTCCCTAACTGTCCAATAAGTAGCATATAGGTTGGGGCGGCAGTTTAAACGTCCTAAACTGCGTTAATCGCTATCAAATGGATTTGTTTACACGGGGAGCGTGTGCTTATAACACCCAGAATCACATTATTTTGAGCAATTAATTGATTTTATGTGTGTGCAAAAAAAAAATAGATCTACATTCACTGTCAAGTAAACTGACGTATCATCTTCAATTCTTTGATGCAAGATACTGGTAACGGCTCTTCCTGGCTCTTCAATCTCGCGGGAAAAAACCCCATAAATCTTCCTGAGAAATTAAACGCTTAATTATTTATAAATATCTAAATGTGGGTTACAAACGCTAGTCATAGTAAGTCGGCTGCTAATATTCACCATTTTCAAAATATAACTGTATTAGTGTTAGCATATTCAATACTTTGATGATACATGATATTACCATTTGTCGGGACCGCTTACTTTCTTTCAGGTAACCCTACTTTGTTTAGGACAGAGCGAGACGCTCATCATATCCCCAAAGCTAATTCAAATAATTCGATTAATCATAAGGACTTGTCACGATATATGCTTCCTGTTTTCTGATTATTTCCTTTCTACTTCATTTATATATGAACAAAGCAGTGACCAAATATACATTGCCATGTGGTGACGACCCTCAAATGTAAGTTTTTCACCAAAAAAAAAAAAAAGAGCGCGTAGTAGTGACTGCTGTGTACTCGTTTCAAATAGGTAAAGGGGAAAAAAACGATTGTAAAAAGAGTACCGGAAAGAGGGGATGACCGACGTTTCGGTCATAGACACTTTCAACAGGAAATGACAGCAGGGAAAAGATGTTGCTGGTGGTTGACTTGGGGTCCACTGAGCGCAGTTTCAGGGTTTGAAGGGGGTGGAAGGGCAGAGTGGGAGTGGTGGGCCATACTGAATGTCGGGGTGATCATGGTTCACAATAGAAATGGGGAGTGTTGATGGACAGCAAAGAAGAGACAAAGGAAGGGGGAGGGGAAAAAAGAGGGGGGAAGGGGGGGGGGGGAAGAAAGGGAGGGGTAAGAAGGGGGAAAAAGGGGGAGGGAGAGGGGGGGAGGGGGGAAAAGTGTGACGAGAAAAAAGAGGAGGAGGAGGGCTGATGATTTGGGGTGAGGTATCATTCCCACTGACTTGTGCCCATGTGGGTGCAAGGTTGCCAGAGGCGCTGTATTAACTGGCTCTCCATGTATTTTCTGTAGTTCCCTTCTTGACGACCATTACTCCAAAGGGCTGCCACTCTGGTGTGGGGAAAGATGATCATTGGTCCAAATTGAAGTGGTTTGCCACAGAAGTGTCTTTTCCTGTGAGGATGCTGTTCTCTATGTTCTCTATGTTCACCCGACAGCAACCTACCCACACTGACCAGTACCTACAGTTTGAAAGCCATCAGCCATTGGAACACAAACACTTGAGTGATATGCACCCTCACCCATCGGGCCCAACACCATCATCTCTACTCAGGAGGCAAATAAGACCAGGAAAGGGAACACCTCAAAACTGGTTTTCACCATATCAGACTATGAGAAAAGGAAAATGGAATCATCACCAGTAGGCGCCCCGCCTACACGCCCAGCAACATCAGTTCGATAATGAAAACATCAGCGTTTCTCGACCGTGACAACAGATGGTTTCAGCGTGGGGTGAAGGAGGCTATACATATTGCTGCCAACAACCCCACACTCAACCGGGACCGGGGCAGACACACACTTGCCATCGGTGTACAACACCCTCATTGTTCAGTCACATGACAGGGTTCGACCGGGTCGTGTGCACTGAAGCCAGTTCACCCAGTAGCCACACTACCGCTGAAGAGAGGACAGAGGTCTGTCGAAAGCTCCAAGTAACTGCTATTCCTAGCTGAGTGACCTGTTTAAATCCAGTAATTGTTAAATAATAATTATGTTAATGATAGTAGTAAATATAACAGTAGTAATAGTTATGAAGTTGTAACAAAAGATAAACTGATTAAATAAATCAATAACTAAATAAAATAGACTAAACTATAAATAAATACATACATAATACACACATATATATTTGTGAGTGAGTGAGTGAGTGAGTGAGTGAGTGTGTGTGTGTGTGTGTGTGTTGTGTGTGTGTGTGTGTGTGTTGTGTGTGTTATTGTTGTTGTTGAAGATATATTGTGGGGCTGAAATTGCAGTGGTTAGAACACACTCACTCTCTCTCTCTCTCTCTCTCTCTCTCTCTCCTCTCTCTCTCTCTCTCTCTCTTTAATAAATAAGTTATTGTATCTAAGTATTGCTACTATTCTAATTCTACATTTAATGCTGGCAATGGGGACTAGTGAAATATGGACATCATGATTATAGGTATAATGGTACAAATGATTATGATGGTAATAATAACACCGACATCAGCATTGTTGTAATGATGTAATGATGGTGATGATGATAAAAATAAAGGTAAAAATATTACGATGATAGTGATACAGTACTAACGGTTTTAAGTAGTATTGGCAAGGTTGATATTAGATGAAAAGGATTTGAAATGCTCAATGTACAACAGCAGACAGTACCATAGAATGATGATAATAATGATAGTAGCAGTGGTAAGTGCAGCAACACTAACAAAAACAGCAGCGCCGGGAAAGGGATGGAAACAACCAACGATAAAGGAGCTAGCATTCTATTAGTGTGTGGTGTGTGTGTGTGTGTGTGTGTGTGTGTGTGTGTGTGTGTGTGTGTGTGTTCCGTTTGTAATGTCAGCCTCACTCGTTTGTCTCCCCCCCCCACCTCCACCCCCAGCTACTACCATCCCACTAGCACCGCTACACAATATGTTTAATTAATTTCACTCAGTGCCTACCTTGCACTGAAGTGATCAAAGCTAAGTGACTGCTCGTTCATTTTCATCGTCCTATTTGTTTGTATCTTGCCCAAAGAAGGTCTAAGAGGTCGAAAACGCGTCGTGTTTTGTGGCTTGTTTGACCACGTGTTTCTTGGCGGTTCGCTAGCATTTATTTAAAATTTGTTTAGATTTCTGCCTGCAGTCATTTCACTTTGCAACTAGATCTATTTTGATTCATACTGACTGCTACCATTCGTTGTTTTGTATTTCTGTTTACGTCATCAATATGTGCAACTGTTATCGCCTGTATACGTCTTTCGATCATTGGTGTACTATTTGTCATTGATCCGTATGTCGTTAACGTCGTTTTCAGTCGTTTACGTGCGATCATAATTAGGCACTCCTGACTTCTTAACTCTACCTTCGTCTCTCAACCAGCTCAACAATAAGAACCTAAATCAAAAACATAATGCCAGCCCCCAATTCTTCTCCTGGACCTATGCTAGCATTCAACAGTCCATTCATTTTTTAACTCTACTTCGTCTCTCAAACCAGCTCAACAATAAGAACCTAAATCAAAAACATAATGCCAGCCCCCCAATTCTTCTCCTGGACCCATGCTTAGCTTTCAACAGTCCGTTCATTTTTAACTTACTTCGTCTCTCAACCAGCTCAACAATAAGAACCTGAATCAAAAACATAATGCCGGCCCCCCAATACTTCTCCCGAACCCACGCTAGCTTTGATCAGTCCATTCATTTTCTGCCACCTATCATCCAGCCATTTGCAGTAAGATATCCTAAAACAGTTTCAGAAAACGATGTATGCATCCCATCTCAGCTTTCTAAAAACAATGCATTCGACTTCGAATCATCCCTCGGGCTTCTCACTTCCACGCGCGCCCCTACAAGGATTCTTTACAAAGCCAGCCGTATACTCATGTTGGCACATATTAAAAACGCTCAAGTCATCCCAGGAACCTCTCTCCGTCTTCTTCAACATTCCCAAACAACAAACCACAATCATCATGCCCATAGCCACCGCTTCAAGACTCAGACAGCTCATCCATACACACAACCAACTCATTCACAATCACTGCAACTAGATCAAGCAAGACAAGTTATCAAAATTACAAAACAAATACAAGGCAAACCCCCCAGACCAGTCGAATCCCCTACACACAACACTGATCCTCCTGTCACCCACAAACAACACTGCCACCTTGTTCGCTGCAACCCTAACACACACACACACACACACACACACACAACAAAAAAATAGGAAAAAAAAAGTTCGCTGCATCCCTGATAATGTTACTCTCACCAATGATGAATGGTCAGTCCTGGCAAAAAGGTCTAAAATTTATTGCCATTAAGCCTACCACCAATAAACATCAAAACCACGTTGATGTTGAAAGATTCTTTAGAAAATTAAGATGGATGGTTGCACTTGACAATGTACCTAAGCCCCACTTCCAGAGAACTCAGACATTTTTACCCACCTTTTTTAAACTCCAGTACTCCGCCAGCCACCTCTTGACAATCCACTAAAGTTGAACTCTACATCAAAAAGTGTAGAAAAGAGAATTGCTTAAGTGAAATCCAAACCTGTCCACCATTCCAGCCTCACACAGGGATGAACAAAAAGCCCTTGAATCACTGAGACAACGACAAGACATTGTCATCAAACCAGCAGACAAGCGTAGTGCAGTAGTGGTCTGGGACACAAACAGTTGTATATAAAAGAAGCACACAGACCACTGTTATACACACATTTCTATACACCACTCGCAGCATCACCCACCCCTCAGCACCAGAAACTCATCTCGACCACAGTTTAAACAAGAAATCAAACATAACCTACCAAAAGACAGCCAAACTCCTCATAATGACAGACACGAAACAACCTACCTTCTACCTGCTTCCTAAAGTACACAAAACCAATACAACTGGCAAATCCATTGCATCTGCATGAAGCTGCCCTAAAGAACACATTTCACAGTACTTATACTCTCTCCTTCAACCCATAGTACAAGGCCTCCCCACATACTTCAAAGACACAGCACACACACTCAACATGAGTAATTCATGCAACACAGATACCACTTTTCAACCCAGCCTCCTCTTTACACTTGATGTTGTCTCTCTCTACAATTCCATCCTCATGCTGATGGACTGAAGGCCCTCGCATTCTTTCTTTAACAAACAGCCACTAGCCAACAACACCCTCCAACAGCTACACCGGTCAGACGTGCAGATTTAGTCTTCACCCTCAACACCTATGAATTTAACAACCATACATTCTGACAAATCAGTGGTGTTGCTATGGAAACAAAAATGGGACCATCCTCTGCCTGCCTCTTCATGGGACACCTAGAACACTGCCTACTAGCCTCTTACACAGACCCAACACCAGAGCTTACAAAAGATACATAGATGATGGACTGGGAGCCACCTCCATGCCAGAGCATTGTGACGGACCGTATCCCATCCAGTCACAATTTTTCATGCAACCGTGCTAACCAGAAAGTAGTCGTCCAGAAGCCTAGTTGAAAAGTTTATCTGACTTCTACTCACCTGCGCACACCGTTAAAGCCGGGTGAGTTGAACTGGTTAGGCAGTCTCTGCAGTGATTCCGGCAACGCAACTTTCCAGAAGGCCGAAGAGGGACTCAGCTGTGTGTTTTGTGGCAGTCAGGTATTTATCATTCAATGTTTATTTATCAGCAAACCGAAACCGTATTCCCGTTTAGGAGCGACTGAAAAACTTCCTCAGCGCACTTGTGAAGGATATGTATTTTTGTTGTGTTCTGTTATCCTATGACTTGATAGGGTAACAAAGCGAAATTATTTTGGAAAACATGAAAAGATGAGGTGAGTGTTAAAGGAAGTGGTAGTCAGAAAAAGAAAATGTGTTTATTCTGTTATGAACTTCATGATGAAAAAAAAAGATGATTATTCAAATGTGTTTGCGAGGAGAGAGAGGAGAGTTTTGATGCTATGGATAATAAGCTCCCAGAGTGAGCGACAGAGACTTGAAAAATGTTAGTTTTGATTTTTGATGTGGATGAGTATTTAATTCACTCTTGATATGGATACTGAATAGTTGTGTGTTGGTAAGCAAGAGTGTTGTGGAAATCTTTCCCTTTCATATATTGAAGTAGTTGAATCTTTTGAAAAAAAAAAACTTCTCAAAATGTGGTGATTATATGAAATGAAATGAACAATTTTGTCATGACAAAAGACATTCATAGTTTGATGAAAAGTAATCATTAAATGTGTGTAATGAATTGTATTCATGGTTTATTGAAGAGGGTCTAAGTGAGAATCCTTCCCCCAATTTGGAAACTAGATTCTGAAAGGTTTAGACTGAAATCCTTTCAGTGTAGTGTCATGATCCGGAAAAGGGAATGTTGTAGTGTTATGATTCCGGAAAAGGGAATGTTGTAATGTTATGATTCCAGAACAGGGAATGTTGTAGTGTTGAAGAAAGAATATGCTGATGCTTGTCCCAAGTTCTTGTGGAATGTCATGTGGCTAATGAATATCAATGTAGTCGTGATTGTAATGAATAGTAGCCCATGATAATCAAGGTAGTTAATCGGTTTCCTCCAGGTAGAAGTGTTCCCTGGACTAAGGGGGACTGGCTGCTACGTTCTGAGGGTCAGGGCCGTAGCTGTGTCTACCCTGTTGTTCTCCACCCTGTGTCAGCGTGGAGAGGCTGGCCTGAGTGCCGACAACTACCCCTACCTGCCACTGCGCCCAGGATCGACTACCTGTTGAGCCAGTTGGGCTGGAGACGCCGCTGCTGCCAAGCCAGAGCGCCGCTCCGAATTTCGAACCAGCGACCTGTTGGCTAGGCCGTCGCTAAGTTATGTGTTTTTGTGTGTGAGCCACAGCTCCTGGTGTGAGACTGTCAATGGCAGAGATGCCGTGAGTGTGCTAGTGACTTTGAGCCACAGCTCTGTGAAGTACTTTCAGTTCTGTGTCAGACTTGACGCTGTAGTTGTCGTCTTCATCTTCATTGTCTTGTCATCTTCGTCATATTCATCGTTTCGTCGCTGCCTTCATCATCGTTGGAACCAGCAGCGATAGTAGATAGTGAATTATATATAGATATATTTTGTGTCGTGCGCCCTGTTGGCGTACTTGAAGTATATATATATATATATATATATATATATATATATATATATATATATATACATATATACATAGTTGTGTGTGTACGCCTTGTGGTTGGCGTGCCGACTATTAATGTTATTGCATTTATTAGATATGTTTGTCTGATGGCTCGGCAGCATAAAACAGAAAACGTGCTGTTCTGTTGCTGGCTGTCAATGTTCTGGTAAGTGGGTGTATGTATGTGAACTGGAAAAGTCGTGCATGCATCCATAATTTCTGTGTGTGAGTCAGTCAGCCATCTGCAGACACCACCCATTCTATCCATAACAGGCATGACCTCTGCAATTTCCTCAACTTTGCTCAGACCTTCCATCCATCCATCAAATTGACCTACATTATTTCACAATCAATTAACTTCTTGGGCATCACTATTTCCTTCAAAGATCGGCTGCTTAAGGTAACACATGGCAGCAGTATTTTCATTACAAAGGCTCAAATTTTCGATTTTTTGTATTTGACTGATTCTGCACCTTTAAACACTGTTTTATCGCATGATCTTATTTAATAGCCTATAAAATGATCAGAAAAATTTGTAAAAGTGGTATATTAACAGGGACAAAACGCATATTTTGAGCCATGTTGACGTTTTCCAGCAATGTTTGTGCCTTGACAACAAGTGTACCGTTTCATAAGAAAAGTTGCGACCTCAGCTTATCAATGAAACATACGTCATTGTACACGGGAATCACCTTATATGAGTTTAGCGCCTTTTTCTAATGCAACTGAAAAGCACGGAAATGCCCGAAGTGTTGGTATAATGAGCAAACAATATTCCGACAATTAGCGGTGAGTTCCGACCAATCAGAACGCTCAGCGGTCACGGAGTTAGTGCGTGATCACTGCATGCTTTCGTTTGTGTTGCTTTCGGTTCGACGTGTGCTAGCTGCAATTTTCAGTGTCTTTTCAATAGTTTTGAGTTTGTAATTTGGGCAGCCACTGAAAATCATGCCAGGACCAAAATCTGCCTCATGAAAGAGACTAAGTGATAAACTTGAGAAGATGCGTGCAGCAAAACAGCACAAGGAAGATGCGTCATCTGCTATGCATCACTCGTCAACTTCGAATGTGGATCATTGTCCTCCTCCCAAGTGCATCAAGGAAAAAGAATACAGACAATGGAAGCAGGAGAACGAGTGGAGAAGGAGAAGAACGACAGTGGGCTTTGGGGCACATGTTTCAACTGAATCGGCTTCTGTGTGATCTGTGTTGCCCAGAGTGTGGAGAGACAGGTTTGAGTGTGCAGATCAAAGATGGACAGAATGCTGGTTTTGCTTCTCTGCTTTCACTTTGGTGTGACAGGTGTAGGGAGTGTGAGAAAGAAGAAATGTCATCCCCACGTATCCAGGACAGTCAACATAAAATGTTGCATTCAAAATCAGTCCCAAAATGGTTGTGTTCAGTCATGAAGTGGGAGGTAGCCATGCTGTTCTCCAAACCTTCGCTGCTGTGATGGGCATGCCAGCCATGCACTTGAAAAACGTTTCAGGCACATGACAAGAAGGTGACAGGTGAGTGGGTTTTTTGTTTTGTTTTACTTTGTTTTGTTTCTTTAGTGATTTACTCAAATTATGACTTGCCCATTAATTTCTAGTATCCTTTTCATTGATGCAATTCCCACAATTTGATGCAATTCCCACAATTTATTATATCATGTGCAGTGATCTGCTTTGCAGTGTTCTACTCTCAGTTTGCTGTGTTTGTTCTACAATCAGTTTGAAGGTGTGTACAGTTGGCATCTGCTTTCTTACAAGTGGGTATTGTTGCTCATGACAAAAAACAGTATCTATACACACACACACACACACAACACACACACACACAGACACACACACACACACACACACACACATATATATATATATATATATATATATATATATATATATATTATTTCAGGTATGCCTTTTTTTTTTAGTTTCAATTCATGTTTTTACATTTCAGCTGCAGAAATCAGCAAGGGTATCAGTGTTTTGGATGAAGCAGCAACAGCCATCTGTCAAGCTTATGCTGAAGTGGACCCGGACCTGCAGGATGCCCTAGGCAGAGGAGAGGACCCCATCATCAACACAGTTGTGTCCTTTGATGGCACATGGATGAAAAGGGGTTTCACTTCTCTGTATGGTGTTGGCGTCTGCATCGATGTGCTGATAGGACTTGTGATCGACTTGGTTGTGCTGTCCAAGTACTGTCATGCCTGGTAACAGAGGCCAAGAACCTACCTGATGCAGCGATGGCTGAGTGGCGTCGTCAGTATGCTGGTGAGTGCTGCAAAAATCATGACGATTCCAGCAAGGCCATGGAGGTGAGAGCTGCAGAGATCATTTGGCGACAATCTGAAGAAAAATTTTCGTTTCCACTTCACTGAAATGCTCTGTGATGGAGACCCGTATGCATTCAAAGCTGTCCAGAATGTCTACCATCCTCTGGAAGTGACCAAGCTTGAATGTATAAACCATGCACACAAGTGCATGGGAACTGCCCTCAGGAAGCTGGCCAAGGAAGAGCAGTTAGGTGGGTGTGTGTTGTGGGGGGTTACTGAGGTGTGACATGCTGCAAGACTGCTATGGCAATGCAATCTGTAGCAACACCAACAATATCAACAAACATGAGGAGGGCAATATGGGCTGGACTTTACCATTCTATGTCAACTGATGATAAGCCTCAACACCACCAGTGTCCACAGGACCCAGAGAGGTGGTGCTTTTACCAGAGGGCATTTGCTCATGGCAAAGAGCCTGGCAGCCACAAGGACCATGCATCATCAACTTTTGTTTCAATTGACGTTGCACATAAAATGATTCCGGTATATCAGCGTATGTCTGATGAAATGTTTCTCAGAAAGATGACTCATGGAGGGACCCAAAAACACAAACGAGTGCCTGAACTCCATGATTTGGGGGCCACTGTCCCAAAGACCTTCTTCATGGGAAGGGGGCGTGGGCAAGGGCAGTAGCTGTGTTCAATGAAGGAGCCTTTGAGTTGGTGAAAGTCATGAACAGCCTCTACATTGATGTGTCCAATGTCACAATTCAGCTCCTTGCTAGCAAGGGACCACAGCAGGATGAGAAAGGCAGATGCTGAAGCTGCACTGTGGAAGGGATACACCATGGCACAATGACTGAAACACTGTCTTCTATAAATCCACTGATGCGCACTCACACCTGGACTACACATCTTCGCACCATCAGTCCACTAAAGACAGCATTCCATATTTTGAATTCCTTCGCCTATGCAGACTCTGCTTCAGCAAAGTAGATTTCACTGTACAAGCAGCCAACAGTTCTGATTTTTCATCAACCGTGGCTACCCCAGTGCCATCATTAATGATGCTCTCAGCTGCACTGCAGCTAAATCCAAAACATCTGCTCTGGAAACTAAGCCTCCCAAAGACACAGACAGACCCACTGCCTGCCTTCTCTTCTATCCTCACTCTCTGCCCATCTGCAGGATCCTGAAGTCTAACTGACACATAGCACAAAATCATGAACCTGCCTTTGAGACTGAGCCAGTGATCACTTTCAAACGTGACAAAAACCTCAAAGACATACTGGTGTGCTCTAAGCTGAACAAAATCTCCACACCTAAGCCATCAGGTACTTTCCCTGCTAAAAACCCCACTGCAAAATCTGCTCTCTCATCAAACCAGACACCATCCTACATAGCCTCAAAGGCTCATTCACTATTAAACGCACTTTCTTCTGCCAGAGCCACAACATTGTGTATGCCATCCACTTCCAGCTGTATGGTAAGATCTATGTAGACATCTGACACACTTGAGACGTGCATCTCTGAACACCTGGCTGACATTGGCCACCATCGCCTCTACACTTCAACCACGCCTAACATAACATCAACCATATCAAAGTCCCGGCACTTTGGCAATCAAAGAGTGACAAACTTGGAATGCCTTATGCAGGAATCTCATCATATTGCCAAAACTGGGTACCCTCCATGCTCATGGCATCAACATCCAAAAGTAGTATTACCACTCCACGTCTGCAGCTCCAGCCTGCAATATCCTCCACCTACACATGCCATACTACCCCCCCACCCCCCACCCCCAACTGTTTTACTCAGATGTAAGTTACAGCTATCATCCTTTTCCCTTTTCATACACTCTCTGAGTCTCTCCACTTGCTACATCAATCTACTTACTCCCCCTCTACCCTCCCCAAGTAATGATGGGTGTAGTGGTATTTGTGGGGATGGCGGTGGGCTGGGGGTGAGGGGGGGGGGGAAGAACCAACGAGTGAGTGAGGCTGACATTACAAATGGAACACACACACACACACACACACACACACACAACACACATAAGTAGAATGCTAGCTCCTTTATCGTTGGTTGTTTCCATCCCTTTCACTGCTGTTTCTGTAGTGTTGCTGCACTTATCATTGCTACTATCGTTAGTATCATCATCAGCAGTACTGTCTGCTGTTGTTTATTGAGCATTCAGCTCCTTTCCATCTAATATCATCCTCGTTCTATTTCAACGCCTACCTAGCGCTGAAGTGATCAAAGCTAAGTGATTGCTCGTTCATTTCATTGTCCTGTTCGTTTGTATCTTGCTTGAAGAAGACCTAAGAGATCGAGACGGGTCGTGGTTTGTCTTGTGACTTGTTTTCCCACGTTTCTCTTGGCGGTTCTTTAACATTTATTTCACATTCGTTTTTAGATTTCCGCCAGCAGTCATCCCACTTGCAACTTGACATAAAGAAAACCCACCAGCAGAGACACTGTACTTCTGTGAAGTTTACCAGTTCCACTGGGCTGAAAGCCCTGATTGAGCCTGTTGGTCGACTTGTCTGTCAAGCTATCATGAGGCAACCCACCAGAGGAGACTGCGAGGGCCGACAAAGGACTACCTTTATGCCCTCTACAGAAAGAGGAAAGCATAAAAAAAAAATGTCCAGTGTGGGCCGAACCTGACGCCAGGACAATGAAGCCAGGTGAAGCAAGCTCTTCAGGAAAAGCTCAGGGTTGTGATGGACATACCATTGAGAACTGAACTGGGGGTGTGTGAACTGAACTTGAGTGAGGCCACTTCTGTGACAGTAAAACAGTACCCACTACCCCAAGCCAAGCACACTGTGGTGAAGAAAGAAGTGGAGGAAATGGGGAAACTAGGAGTAGTCGAAGCAGCCAGTTCGCTATAAAATTCTCCAATCGTTCAGGTAGCAAAAAAGGATGGGTCTGTTTGGTTCTGCATGGACTACCGGAAGCTGAACAACATGACTGAGTTTGATGCCAAAACATTGCCTGACATGGAGTACCTGTTCAGTAGACTCAGCAAAGCTAAGTATCTGTCCAAGATTGACCTTTCAAAGGGGTACTGGCAAGTTCCCATCAGGACCCAAGACAAAGCCAAGACCGTGTTTTCGACTCCACTGGGACGTGTTTAGTGGGACAGTCTTTAGCCCTTCAGAACGCCGTGGCAGTGTTCAGCAGAGTGATGTGGCAACTACTCAGCCCTTTGGTGCTGGTGGTGGTTTAATTTACGTCTTTCCATCCGGCGGATGATATTAGACCAAAAAAAATCACTTAAGTCATTTCAAAAACATACATCTGCATACACTTATGAAACGGAAAACAGCATATCATTTAAGCACCCTCATAATAAACAGTAAACAAGTGGGGTAGTCTTTGCTCCCATAAGGAGTTTGCTGCCCACTTTAGCCAGTTCTGATGTAGTTAAACTATTATGAGGGTGGAAATGAAATGAGGCAGGGAACAGTAAAACAATATAAACAGTAAACAAGTGGGGTAGTCTTTGCTCCCATAAGGATTCTTTTTTGCACACCCTTGGTGGTGAGAACACCACGGTATTATGGACTGTGGTGTGTCTCTATTTGACGCCAGGAGCGCAGATACCACCAGCTGTGTCTCCCTGATGAGTTTCCGACCCAGCGGACGAAAGGCCTCAGAGCAGGGCAATACAAATATATCTGCCTTTAAAGGGATTGTGATGGTTCCCTTATGCAGCCAGTGAAGAGTTTTCATATCTTCTTAATTTCATTTTCCCAGTTTTAACATCTTCAACCTCCTGCGGCGGCCCCCCCCCCCCCCACCCCCCCCCCCCCCACCTTAAGCTCAAAGTGTTGGCCTGCGCTTGTTTTCCCCCACTATTAGATTGTTCGTCTTTGTATTTGTCTGACTTATTCAAGTTTGAAAGGCTGTGCCAGTCTTGAATAAAAGTTACTCTGTGTTAGGTTTCCTTATGGGAGCAAAGACTACCCCACTTGTTTACACGTTTATTGTTTACTGTTCCCTGCCTCATTTCATTTCCACCTCATAATAGTTTAACTACATCAGAAACTGGCTAAAGTGGCAGCAAAAATAGAAGGTGATGCACAGAGATGAATTTTCCACAGACACACACAAACTTCAGGAGAAAAGTTGGTCTTCCATGTGTTCAGCCTTAATTTTGTGATAATCTTAGCCAGATGGTGTAAGCAGCTAGGCAGTGTGTGTAGCATTTTTCACTGAAAAAGGTTTTGTAAATGTAGTGTTCCAGGTTGAATAGTATTTCACACTTGAAAGGATGTAATGGCAAATCTAGCACACATTCTGAACAGTTTTGTGCACCAAGTTTAGCTAGATTATCTGCTATTTCATTCCCTCTGAGACCACACAATGTGAAGGAATCCAACAGAAGTCTACGAATATATACCCTGAGACATAATACAGTGTATCATGTACCTTATTTCATATAGTAAATCTTTCTGGCCTTACAATCCCAAGTTTGCAGTGATTGCAAAAAACAGACTTGGAATCAACACAAAACAGCACACTAAAAAGGACATTGGAGTACTATATACACAAAAAAAAAGCCATCAGTATAGCATACAGTTCTGCAGTGAATATTGAAAATCCCTTTCCGAGAAGAAAATGTTTTCGTATATTCAGACTTGGAATAACGAAACCAGAACCGCTATCAGCTGTGTCCATAACTGAACCATCAGTATAGATTTTAAGGTGATTAGGATAAGAATTTTCTAGGTGTTCTTTCACATCGTTCACTAGAATGTTAATTTTTTTTTTCTTTGAGACTGTATACTCATAATCAAAATTTCCACTCAAGTGTTCCCAAGGAGGCATCATTGGAACTGGGGGGAATCTGGAATCGATGTTAAATCTACATTCTCTTAGACATAAGGTCAGCGGTATAATCCATTATTGGCTGAATATATGAGATTTCCTTGGCTCTACTTGGAAAATCTTTATTCGAATTTACAAAAATATCATCAGTAACTGAATTTTTTTACTGACAAACTTCGAATCACATATTTGGCTACTTCTAGACATCTTTGCTTTGATAAAGGTAAGATATTCGCCACTTTGTATCTCTTTATATGTATTTGTTTTGTACAGGAAATCCTAAACCTAATTTAATAGCTTTACTGTCAATACTCTGTAACTTTTAAAAGATACTTTGGCGCTGAAAAAAAAACTTCTTGTCCATACTTTAACTTGGAGCGGACAAGTGCCAAAGAAAAAGATGCAAAAGGGTTTTAGTATTTTGACCCCAAGGTTGGCAATTAACAATTTTAAAGAAAATTAAGTCTAGTTCTAGCTTTAGATAACAATTTTTCTATATGCATTTTCCAGCTTAGTTTTGGCGTTAAAAGGACTCCCAAAAATTTGACTGATTTCTGATTTGCAACAAAGTGCAATCTATTTCAAGGATGGGAGTACAGGTGGATTTTCTCCATTGTTAAACAACATTAAACAGTCATATTGATAGGATTTCGGCACATGATTAATTGACCTCTTCTTTGTATGTTTTCTTAAACTAGTATGCATCCATATTGCGATGTCATCAGCATACTGAACTACATGGATATTTTTGGACAGCACAGAAGGAAAATCATAAAGGAGAATTGAAAACAAAATTGGGGAATAATCGATCCGTGGGGGATACCCATATTAATGTACCTGAAGGAAGAAACATCCTTACCAATTCTCTTGTACATATATGGTCTGTCATTAAGAAACTTTTTATGTAAGAATACATGTTGCTGAAATATACAATCTTTTTTTAATTGTAAAGCAAACACCTGGCATGCCAAAAACACTGTTGTAGGCTTTTTTAACATAAAAAAAATGTAGCCAGCATACTTTTTTTCTGTGGGCGAACTGGTTTTTTTAATTTGGTTTGTAAGTTTTACAAGATGGTCTGTAGGTGCATCGACCTTTCTAAAACAAGCCTGCTGGAACTGGAATCAAATAGTTCTTTTCAAAATAGTACATCAGACGCTTCAAACACAATTTTTTCTAAAGCTTCCCAACAGAGAAGACAAAAGAGGCTGGTCTATAAATGCTTACAGAAGTATTTATCTTGCTTCCTTCAAAACTGTATATGCCATGAACTCTTCCAAATTTTGGGGAGAGTGCCATTATTCCAACATTTTTTGGAACAACGAGGAGTAGCACATGTTTCCAGGAAGATGACAGATGACTTAGTATTGATAAGAAATGCCATCTAGACCAACCGCTGAGTTTTCTGAGATGAGAACTGATGATAAAGCTTCTGACAATTCTGAGATCTGGATAGGAAGAATTCAAAAAATGAACTGCAAATGGATCAGGATTCCAATAGTCCTCTTTTTTGTACCCTCTTCAATCTATTATTGCTCATATTTCTGCCTTTAGAGATGAAGACAAAACTATTCTGAGAAAAGAAATCAACAAAAAGCCTCAGCCTTTTTTTTCATAAGAGGGTATGGGATCCTTTCTAGCTTAATTGGGGGTAAAGTTGTTTTTTGTGAAAAATTTTCTGAACATTCTTTTACTTTTTTCCACACTTTAAAAATGTCTTTTGATTCTGTTATTTCCTTCATACAAAATTCATCCCAGTTATGTCTTTTTTGCTTGAGCGATTATTTTATTGCATTTTTTTTCCTGTTTCATAGTCTGAAAATTTTCTTCAGTCTTATTTCAGATCCCACCTTTTAAAAAGGCCTCAGAGCAGGCAATACAAATATATCTGCCTTAAAAGGGATTGCGATGGTTCCCTTATGCAGCCAGTGAAGAGGTTTCACAGTTTTTCTTAATTCATGTTCCCAGTTTTTTCATCTTCAACCTCTGCCGCCCCCCCCCCCCCCACCTCCCCCCCTCCCTCCGCCGTCCTTAAGTTCAAAGTTTTGCCAAGTCATTACTATGAAGACAATTTAGTTGTTGGGCCTGCGCTTGTTTTTTTTCCCCCACTATTAGATTGTTCGTCTTTGTATTTGTCTGACTTCTTCAAGTTTAAAAGGCTGTGCCAGTCTTGAATAAAGAGTTACTCTGTGTTAGGTTTCCTTATGGGAGCAAAGACTACCCCACTTGTTTACTGTCCCACCTGTTAAAAAGACCTGACGTTTTGATTTTACAGATAATCGGCATTCTTCAGTCCACCACACGTTACCGACAAAATTTACCAAGTTTTCTATATCTACTCCTTGGAATAGCACTATCAGCAGCTTGAATCAATATTTTGGCAAAATTTGAATAAAAAAAATCGATGTTGTCATCTTCAACCGACGTTGTATCATATGTCATCAAACATTTGCAAAAGCTTCCCAATTGGCTAATTTATAATTATAATTTTGGGATTTTGTCTTCAACATCTGATATGTCGGTGTTAATTTCATCATTCAAATTCAAATTTATTGTGATTGGAAGGTGATCACTTCCAAGGCAGTCTTCTCCAGTGGACCAATCGCAATCAATTGCTAGATTTGGAGATACCAGCGACAAGTCTATAGCAGCTGGGGTGTGTGTGTTGATACATCTGGGATTCGAGTAAATCTCGTCCATTATTTAACAAGATTAGACTGGAATCAACAATATTTTCTAGAAATCTGTAAGAAGACACTTTTGAACATTCTGTATCCCAAAAAGGAGCATGAGCATTAAAATCGCCAAGAATTATCCATTTCTTAGATGTGAAATCTATGTTTTTCAGCCAGTCTGTATTATCATCTTTGGGGCCATTGGGATAATACACTGAAATGACATTATAAAACTGAGGTGTCATTAACTGTTATCGCAGCCCCTACAGAAAAAACAGTCTTCAGAATCGTATAGTCCTGGGCATTAGAAAACTTGTGGAAAATGTAAATCACATCTAACATAAATAGCACACTGCACCTTTTCATTTGAAATATTTATGTTAGTTATGTGTGGATAGTAGAAATTCTTAATATTTGGAAGCTTTGATATTTCAACATTTAGCGATTGAAGCGCTAACACACTATAATTTCCCTGTGTGTACGTAATTTTCAAAGGGCAGAAAATTTGCAGATATTGATCTGGCATTCCACTGTAATATTTTCAAATTATTATATACTTGTTTCTTCATAGTTGTCTATAATATAAGTCAATTTGTCACTTGTGAAAAAGAAGGGAAAAAAAACTGATCACTAGTCAGGACTAAGGATATTTCCGACGATGCGTATGATCTGTGACAGAATGCCGCGGGAGGAGGTAGACAATACATTCCCAGCAGTGGTAAGGATCCGTGGGGTCTGGAAGGCCAGTGACTGCAGTGAATGCCTGGGTGCTGCTGAATCTTCCACCTCTCTGTCTGCGTCGTGGTCGATCCCAGAAGAGGCGATGTAGATGACGGCCTAGGTTTCTTGCCAGTAGTCTTGCTCCTTCACCATTTGGGTGGAGATCATCTTGAAGATGATAAGACTTCTTGATGTTGTCGTATCAAACATGAGAAACATTTTTGGTATTTTTTCCAGTTAATTCAGAGTAGGTGTACGCATTATATATCACTCATTTGCTTCAAGATGTTGGATTTGACAGGGATTGACTTGCTGCAATACAACATGAGACTGGGGAAAGATTTGCTGGACAGATTTTACAGCAGAAGCCCATGTCTTTTCCGCACACAGTGGCGTCTTTCTCTTTAAGGTCGCTGAAATCTGCGTGCAGAACCACACAATCTGGAGCAGGATGCAGCGATTGACTTGCTTCTTCAGCAACTTCTTCGTCAATGGTAAATGCTTTCCTTGCAGCCACTTGTAGTCCATAAGCCATTCCCAGGCGTGTAGGATTGACTCGGTTCATCGTAGAGTCATGAAGAATAAGGACACGGGGGAGTATCTGAGGGAATCGTTTTTTTTTTTTTTTGGTTTTTTTTTGCCTGCATTGATTTGGGGTTAACTTCAGCGTTCTATTTGGTGTCACTTATCTACGTAATTGGTAATGACGTCATTCTCAGTACTGTTCTTTTGGCTACTTTTTTTTTTTTTTTTACTTTTTTTTTACTTTTCTTTCGTAGTCCACCAGCCCTAGAGATCTTTCAGTTGTCATCTTGGATGTAGGGAGCAGTGGGACTACTTGACAGCGTTGGCATAGGAGCGATAACCAGAGGTAGGTGTCACGTCCGTCTGGGTTTGACTGTTGACAAAAACGCTGTTTTCGGAAACAGGCCTGCTCAGTTTTTTCGATCGCTTCTTTTTGCTCACTGATGGTTATTTTCGAGCCGCGAAATTCTATCACACAGCCTTTCAATTACATTAATCAATGTTTCAAGTTCACTCTCCCCATGTCAGCCTGATTTATTTTGAGTGTTTCACCTTCATGCTGATGAGGTCCCTCTTCGGCAGTTTGCACACTTTCCAGCAGTGCTCACTCCAAATTTTTTTTTTTCTTAAGCTTGGTTTTTGTTTACTTTTTTTGCAGCCACCAGATCACTATTTGAAGATGACTTGGAGTTTACGAGACCCCCTAAAAACTTTTGATCTAAGCCGCACCATGATTTTAAGCACAATTTCCAGCTGATTACTAGAGATGCTGGCAACAGTACTAGTCGTTTCCGCCATCTTGGATTTCACCTCAGGCAAAGGTAGCCTTTTGGAGTGGGAGGATGTGCAGAACTACTTGGACGATGTCATAATAGCGACAGAAACTTGTGATCAGCATCTTGAGGCTTTGGAAGCGTGTCTTTGTTGCCTGGATGAAGTCAACTTGTCAGCACGACCCTCCAAGTGCTACATTGGCTTTGCAGAACTAGAGTTCCGCGAGGCCAACTGGGTGGGTGGTGGTCTAATTTGCAGCCTATGGAAGACAAGATGGAGAAAATCCAACGAGCATCCAGACCCACAAAATAAAAGAAGTTATTTCCTCCCTAGGGCTCGGTTCATATTATCATCGCTTTTTGGCCAACGTTGCCCACACTTTACTGCCCCCTTATCGGATCTCACCAAAAAATGGCGTCCCCAAATCAAGTGCATGGAGCTGTGAAAGCTGTGAGAAAACTCTTCAGAACGCTGAAGAATGACTGTGCGTGAGCTTCTTGTCATATTTTCTGACCCTGAATCTCCGATTTGTTCTGTGGACAGATGTTTTCAAATCGAGAATTGAGAGC
Source organism: Conus betulinus (assembly GCA_016801955.1). Classification (NCBI taxonomy): domain Eukaryota; kingdom Metazoa; phylum Mollusca; class Gastropoda; order Neogastropoda; family Conidae; genus Conus; species Conus betulinus. Next base: position 2,654 of record JADBJO010010540.1, on the reverse strand, counting down.
ATTCTTCTTCTCCAGGAAGGGGGGAGGGGTTATGGCAACCTGTGCACTATGCGCGTCGGACGCTCTCTGTGGACTGAAAAAAAACTATTCCACCGTAGAAAAGGAATGCTTTGGGTTGGTGTGGGCAGTTGAGAAGTTCCAACCATACCTATATGAAAGACTTCACCATTCAGACCAATCATCAGCCCATTGATTACCTACAAAGGGCCAAGCTGACTAATGGTGTTCGACTGATGAGATGGGCATTACTTCTACAACCGTACTCCTTCCACTGTCCAGGTCCATTCCCGGGAAAAGAGAACATTGGAGCAGACTTTTTTAGTTGGAATAATCAGAGGGAACTGATGGCATAGGAATGAATCTAAGGTTCTCTTAAGCAAGGGGGAATTGTCACGGGCAGGGAACAGAAAAAGTACAGGACCAAATCCTTAAAATATCTCTAAAAGAAAAAAAATCAGATTTAATTCTCCTTTTAGCCTGCCATGCAGAGCAGGTCTGAATAGCAAAAAGTGTAAGTGGGCCAGTCTTATATTGAAAATTTGCATAGGCAGGTAGGAGCTGGTAGGTCTGATGATTTCCAGTTGAATTCTTCTGTGAACTCAATCCTGCTCATCCCAGTTCTAAGAATGGACTCGTCCAATCCCATCATACCTGAATTAAACAGGAAGTTGACACAGGAGGGTTTGTTTGTACCTTGAAGGCAAGGAGGTTGCTTCATATCTTGCAAAATTGTCTGCTTAGAATGTTTTGGTTGAAAAGGGAAAAAAATGAAGGGAATGGATATATCTTCCCTGGACAATGGAAATAGATGATCTTTCTCATCATTGTGAAACTGAAACACAGGATAGCTTGGTGAGTGTATTGAAGTTCAATATCATATGCTTGTTCTGTTGTAGGTAAAGTCTGGTGACTTTGAGTTTTGTGAGTGCGGGTGAAATTTTGGTGGTGTAATTTAGATAGGAGGGGATAAGTTTTATGAGGAAAGGAGAAACGGTGGGTTTGAAAAGTGATTTGAGAATGATTAGAGAGGAAACGGGTGCTGTGAGACAGTGTATGAGTTGAGGAATATGGGAGTGAATGATTGTGGAATTAGTATGGAGTGTGGGTGAGATAATGTGAGATGGTAGTTGTGAGAAAGGCTATGATTAGTGTGAGAAAGGTGTGCAACGAGTAGTGGAAGCATGATATAATAGTGTTCACTATAGTGTAATATCTGGCAGACCTGCAATCAATACTGTAACTGCCTGCAATCAGCACTGCAACCGCCTGCAACCATCACTGCATCACACATGCCTATTCAACGTTCGAGGGATCAGACGTGGACAGGGCAGCTGGTAGTCTGTCACCATGTGTGCCTGTAGATCTGACTTGGACTGAGTATAGGGGAGGTATATCGTGTGGGATTCCTCTCTACATGGTGTTTACTAAGGGACCTAGCTTTACAGAAGGCTAAGTGGACATAATTTTTTTTTGGCTACTTTCTATTTCGGAGAAGCAAAACAGTGGAACGACAAATTGTTGGTGTGCTGTGTCGGTAACTGAAGTGGAAAGCGCAACACGTTGCAAGTTGGTTTGGAAGAAGTGTTAGTCTAGGAGGAAAAACGAATGCACATCAAAGAAACAACAGTTTGTGTGAGAAGAGAGAGAGAAGAGAGAGCGAGAGAGGGTAGTCTGTATACGTGAGTGCTGTAGATCTTGACGAGTAGCGAGGGTAGAGATACCAGTGGGATTCCTCTATTCATGGTGTTTACTTAAAGACATAGCTGTACAGCAAGCTAAGTGGTCATTATTTATTTGTGGTTACTTCTATTTTGGAGGAAGCCAAAACGTAATGAAACGACAAACTTGCACTGTGCCTGTAACTGAAGTTGAAAGCTCAACACATTTGCAAGTTGCTTTGGGAAAAGGTTTCGTCTAGGAGAGAAAAAGAAATGGACTTCAAAGAAACAAAGATTAGAGAGAGAGAGAGAGAGAGAGCTCAAGAACGCTTTAATGTTACACCGGCATTGGGCCACAACAACAAGGTACAAGGAGAAGGAGGAAGGGAGATGCGGTAGGAGTTGGGAAGGCCGTTAGCATATATATTGCAAACAGAACAAAAAAGCACTGCATAATAATTCCCCTAAAAACTGCGTGGTAAAAAGATGAGCTTCTTCAGATTACGTTAAGAGTACGCGAAATTACAATACAAATGAAGTCAAGTCGTTTCAAGGAAAAAGCCAGGTAGTGGTAAGTGTCACAGCAGCAAATTTATCGAACTAACGAAAGATTGAACCAACAACGATCCTTCAAAGTTCGTCCCAAACGTAACAAAAGCAAAACAGTAGCACTTGATAGGCTACTGCAACCAAAGTGAGAGAACAGAAGAAACTGCACTAGAAATTAAAAGCAAACCTAAGAAGCAAAATGAAGGGGACAACTGGCGAATTAGTTGAGAAAATTCTATACTCCTTAGGCCATTGCCTTTAGAGGGAGCATTGAAATTAAAATGTGGATCATTCTCTATTGATCACTAGCAAAAGGGCTGATTGCTTGTTCCTTTGATCAAAAACACGGCTTACTATAGTGAATGCAAAGTTGTTATTCAGTGGAAGCAGAATTCATCGCTGGTCGGGTGTAATGGCAACGCGGAAACAGTACGTATTCATATCCCA
>JADBJO010010539.1:49936-96661 GCA_016801955.1 Conus betulinus | reverse complement strand
TGGTGGAATCATGGTAAATGCCGGTGGAGGGAGAACACGCATTTATTGGGCGACTGGGGCAGAAGGCGATTGAAAAGGCAGGCCCGTTTACTAAATGAGGCACCGAACCAGACATGAAACGCGGGCGATGGGGAAAATGCCCAATCATCTTAAACCGGTTTACGCGTAATGCACGAACCGGGACACACAATCGCGAGACATCATTCCCGAAAATAAAGGTTAGAATTCCTAGCCCACCGAATACCCACACGTCCAGATACTCTGAAGGGATCAGCACAAGCCCCATTCAATAGTTCAGAATGCCGAACACAGCAAATCTTTTACACAAGGCCAAAGTAATATCGATACTTATCTTGCTTGGTGACAGGGCCGAATAAAGAATGCCCGTAAAGTACACGAACTCGGATCTTCCGTAGGCGGCAAGTAGGGATAGGGTGGGCGTCACGTGAATATCTTATGAACTGCATTTGGCCCCAAAACTGCGCCCGACAGGGCTGACTTGACAGCCCCGTTAATGCTATGGTCTGACCATGGTTAGTATACCGACCTCAAAATAGTCGATATGTGAACAAAAAATAAAGCAACTTACTAATCTTGGTGGTGAAAAAATTGTCCTCAAAATGTTCCCTATTATTTTTAGCACTTTCGCACCTACTCAGAAAGTATATATATATGAAGGTTCCTTAGCATCTCAGACATTTTTCTACATCAACATTCCAGCACATCTGGAGTCACCGAAGACACAGAAGATATACATATGTTAATCAAAACTAGTAACGACTTCTAATGTGAACGCAGCGGAGTGTGGGAGGCCTGACTGGGGTGGAAGGAAGATGGCGGCTGAGCAAGGGGGTTTCACGTCGCCCAGACGAAATACGGGTAAGAGTTCGTCAAAGGGAAACAAAATTAACCGGTAAGTCCGAATGGGATGGTTGAAAAAGAACGCACAAAAGAAACGAGGGTGCAAAAAGCGCCGCATGAAAACAACAACCTCACGAGGAACAAAGACCAAAGGAGGCCGGGCGACGATCGCACCAAAATCGTGAGTCACGACGACGAAGTCCCCGAGAGTATCGCAAAATAAGCTTGGGGGCAATCAGATCAAAAGATATAAAAATTGATAGCCCACCAAAACCCTCCACACAACGAGTTTTTGAGGGTTAGGTGCAAGCGTAAGCCACAAACTGAACAGCTAGAAAGAAGCAAACACAAGCACTCTTTACACACATGGCAGAAGAATAGGCACTGTACCGAGCACACAATACGTTAATCTTGCTTGGACGGTCAGGGCCGAAGGTGAATGAATTTTCGTGAAGCGACAATCGCAAACTTCCGTTGACGTGAAGTATGGTGGGCATGGACACGTGATTATCTTATTACTGCCTTGCTCTCAAACTCTTAACTTCGGGTCCTGGCAGAAGCTGCCTAACTGTCCATATAATGCTAAATGGTCCTGACATGGTATAGTATATGACGCCAAACATATGTAGCTTGTACTCTGTCTTCTCTTTTCACACACACACCCAACACACACACACACACAACACACACACACACTTTCTCTCTCTCATCTCCTCTCTCACACACACACAGTGGATGTATAAATACTCAGTACATTCATCGACTCAATCAATTTGTTGATCCCTCCCCATCTCTCCCCCCTCCTTAGTCTACCTCTACATGAATGGAATCACTGCAAAAAATATTCAACTCCACTTAGTGGGTAAAACATACTTACACATTTACACACCCCAAGCCACAATTTAAGTAGTAATAATTTCTCTTTAGCCACCTCTGTGAAATGCATGGACAACTCGAAGAAACTGCAAAGGCTGAGTGTTGACTGCCAGTTTTCAATAAAACCTGGTGTGCCTTGTGAATGGATGATCCCATAGTAAATAATTCTGATTATCATCCCAATCGTCAGTGAAAACAGCCCCCAAATCTTCGACTCGCTTCTTCCTCCCATTTCAGCGTCAGTATCCCGAATCAAACACTTGTTGTTGAGGCCCATGTGCTGGCACAGTTTCGTCTGCTTTTCTTCTTCGCCACTATCAGTGCCCACTTCCAGTGTCGGAATCCCATTCTGTCTCCCCACTGTAGGGGTCGAAATCCCTCATCATGAAGAATCCTGCTGGTCTTCTTTCACACTCCTGACCCCTTCAGTCATGGATCCATTTCCAGTGCGTTTCTTCAGTGGCGAACTAACAATTCATCAGCCCTACTGTGTTCGTAATACGCTTTGTTGCGACGCAACCCTCTTTTCAATCATGGCAGCAGATCTGACTGACGGTACCCTTTGTCCCACGCTAACATGCGACCGCGCTACCCACACACAGTGCAAATGAAACAAGTGGTATGGGATAACTAAGAAGGAATCATCTCCCTTCTTTCAGTTTCGTAACCGATACTCACGCGGACAGCGCAAATTTTCAAAAAATCCAATCTGCATATGCGGACATTGGGAGCGAACGCTTCCGTAGTACGATGCCTGGCATATGCGGACATTGGTAGCAAGTGAGTTAAGTTTGTGTCTACACAGTTGAAATTCAGACCCACTTTGCACACAGGCCGCATACACACCTTCTCAATCAGTGGTTTTCTCCTCTTGAGCTCCACATAACTGTCCCCCACTTGTTTGAACGGGACCAGGGCTGAGCCGCAACCACGATCCGTTTTACGAGCGCTGCCTTCTCTGCTTCACTTCCAGTACTATTCGTGGCTGGCAGTTTGTTGTGTGCTTGGTGAGCGAGAGCTAATACACAACATACTGATGTGTTTTTTACCCCAAAATTCGTGTACCTGTAATATCAGACAACAAACTGTATTTTTGTATCTACACAATCACAATACTTTTCGCAAATTTTGAAGATTCGAAAGTGCCAGCTGTTGGCACATAAACTACTTCGTTGCAATCTTTGACCAGAGTAAAAGCGACACTAGGCACACTGGGCAAAATGTTTTACTTTTTAAACTGCTTTTTGCAACTGAACGGTAGCAGACAAAATTTTCGCATTTTAACTGACAATGGTGTGCAAAATTTTTTTAACTCAAGACGTTGTTTGTGCTCATTTCTTAATCTTAATTTCTTAGCACTGAATGTGGTGCTGAGTTTAAGAGAAAAGAACAAAGAAAAAAAAGGTACCTGAAAAATGATGTACACCTATAACATGTAAGCCCCCCATTTGACAAATTACTTCGCATCTTTTCCACATATCTGCTTTTCATCAGTTTACAATAATACTCCCATCTACTGTTTTCTACTAGAACTTTTTTTGTTCACTTGACATACAGGAATCTAATGAACACTATTGAAAGTACATCTTGCCAGAACACAATACAGAAAACGGAAAATAGTATCAAGCCATAACTGAACATACAGAAAACCTTATCCCCACACACACACACACACATGCACACACTCACACACCACATACCCATCACCCATTTCCTACAGAGGCTTTTCCCCTGTTGTCCAGGGTTGGTGTGTCTGAAGTAAGATGCCCCGTTGTCCAGCGAGATGGAATGAAGTTTCTGCGCATCCCATCCACCATCACCACCAGCTGGTTTGAATGTGTCATGTCCCCCCCGTGTGTTTTTTCTGAAGATTCACACCACAACCCAACGTTCAGTCCTCTCTACATTCCACACCACTGTAACAGCCACTGACCGCTGCTGCATGAAACCAAAAAGAGAAAAATGAACAACTTTTTTTTACCACCTGCTGGCGAATCTTGCTTCATCATTTTTCTTGTTATTTTTGTTAATAGAGTGAGCTGATAGCCCTGGTTAAAGTAATCTTCGATAATTCTTGTGCACAAATGTGCATCTCTGACACATACACTTTAACAACCATCTGAGCAAACTGGAGTTCAGGCCAGTTGGCTCACACAAAACGTACGCAAATTGACCCTCAACACCACTGCATTTTCCTCCTGCATGCGCAGTGCAACTCACACTAACGGGCTTGCCCCCCGTCTTAATCCGCCATGACCTGAAGTTAAAAACCATAAATTTGCCACCATGTTTTTTAGAACTTTTCTGAATTGAATAAACACTTTCTGCTTGAGGACTCTTCTCTCTTGAACACCACCAAGATTCGTAAAAATAGATTAACTAGGCCCCTATCCAAGTCTATTATTAGACCACAAGATCCCTGAAATTCAGTTAATTGGGAAAATCATTGAAAACCGTAGGAATTCCAGCTTTTTCACAATCCAATTCCGACATTCCCGACAGTTTTCAGCAAGGTGGGCTAATGGAACAAAGTCCGCACAAATATATTGCAACATGACCCATTTCGAATAATTACAACTGCTCAAACCACTGGCCTCCGTTCCTGGACATACCAATGTGCTGCTCACAGAGCAGATGGCCAAGCTTACAGTGGGCGTTCCAATGATCATGTCCATTGCAATTGGACTTGGCTCCCAGACAATAAAATTCCCTTTCAACCTTGAAGGAAAATGGCTCCGCGTAGTGGAAATTCCCCCCCTTGAGTGATAATTGAAGAAGACATCCCACCAAACAATCAGTTTTCAACTGTTAAAAATCCCTGATATTGTAGGTGCGCATATTTGCTTTCAGGTTAGATGATAATACTTTTTGAAAAAAAATGGAACATGAAATATGAATAGATAATATTTTGGCACTGTCTAGAATATTTTATTAACTTTATTCTAAACACCACCTCCTTTTCTACTGTATTTTCTATAGCTGGTCTCTATCATAAACATCTCTTTTCTTAATGTATTTTCTTATCTCTTTCCTCTCTTGCAATTTTATTGTGTTGTGAGCTAGTAAGAGCACACTTGTGTGTTGTGGTGTGTGTGTGTGGTGGTGTGTGTGTGTGTGTGTGACAATTTTCACTACATTTTTCCTAGCAGTTATATAATGGTGACCCCGCAATATATTTCTGTGGGCTCCCTGAAAATTTTAGACGCGGGGTTTTCTTTTCCCGTCTGACCCCCTAATTTTTTAGGAAATTTATCACCGAGATTAAAAAGCTTCCTGTGGTTCATAGAGGCCAATTCGAAAGCCTACTCCCCCCTTTCCCTTCCTTTTGGCCTTGACTATTACTACACCAACACACCTCCCTTGGCCTGCTCCCTAACCTTTGTTGTTACTACTGTCATTTCTTTTTTTTTTTCCCTCAAGGCCTAGTCTATCCACAGTTTTGCTGGGTTTGTTCTTGGCAATTGTCCAACTTTTCTTTTTGTGCCTGGAATTCATATTTCCAGACATGATTCTAATTGCCTCCCTGGTACGCTGCCCCTCAGATCCTAATTATTTTGGCTCCCTATCCTGTTCCCACTAGTTTTCTCCTTTCTCATAACGGAAGCAATTTTTTTTTTTTTACCTCTAGTTTTCAAAATTTTCCTGCCTCCCAGTCCAGTCGGTTTCAGTTTCTATAGGCCAAAAGTTGGCATTTTTTGGATTTGAAGTCCAAGTGCAAATGAGGACAAATGGGAAATTTCCTGGATCACGTTTTTAGAAAAAAAGTCCGTCCCTCAGGCTAGAAGTTCTCTCACTCCATATGGCTTGTTCTGAATCCCTGATCCTTCATGCAAAATTCTTTGTCCTAATCTTATACTGACTCGCCTCCTTGCTCCGTAATACCTATTCATTCAAGATCTGCCTTTTCAAAGAAACAATTTGGTGGAATCTGTTTCAGTTCTCTCAAACCTGGGGGGGGGCAACAACTACCATATTGCTATTAAAGAAGCATTCCCCAAGTTTTTTTCTGAGTACCTTTTCTGACTTTTTGTTAATATTCCATTGTTGTTTCCAAACCCGAGTCATGAACTCCACATCTGCTGGCTTCTTTTTATTCATCAATAAACCTGAAATCACTAGAAAATACTTATTCCAATCTTCACCTGATGCGCAATGCATGGACAAACAAATTTCAAAACCTTTTTTTCCTAGTTACCTTAACCTCCCTCTCCCTCCATTTTTCTATCTATTTAGAAAGAAAAAAAGGAATAAAAAAAAAAAAGCTATTGTTTTCAAAGATGATTTGCATATTGTTTTCAAAGATGATATTTGCAGAATATTTTCATCTTTGTAGAAGGTCAATGGTTACCCCATTCTCTTCTTCTCACGGTCTATTTTCTGAGCTCTGTACTCAACTTCGGTCTCTGTCTGAAGAATGCGATTCAGGAGTCCTCTCATCTTTCTGACAACTTCAGATCCAACTCTGCAATAGGTACCCATTGAAGGCCTCTCTCACTTTGAAATTAATGAAGTAAGCTCCTCTCCCACTGTGAATATCTTGGTTTTAGCTTCTCATTCGTTCTTCTTCTGCGTACGCAGGCTGATACTCCGCGGACACCCCCCTTTACAGGGAGTAGAGTTTTGTGTGTATGACCGGTTTTTTCATCCTGCCATTAAGGCAGCCAGAATCCAACTCTCGGGGAGGTGCATGCTATGTGTAGTGTGTCCTCCATACAAACGGCCAAACTGGCCTTCTCTTCCGAAAGTTGGTGTTGGGATTTTGACGTTGTGTGGGCAAGATGTTATGTGTGTGTTCACACACACACACTCGGTTTTCGTTTATTAGTCTCATCTGAAGGACCGTTTAGGGGAAATGAAGTCAGAACCAATGGTTTACACCCAAGGTAAAAATCCCCCTGTTTACCAAAAGGGCGCTGGCGGAGCTTTCAACGCCCGCAACCCCAATATAAACGAGTCTGGTGCTCTACCACTGGAGCATCCCGGCCCCCAAATGTGTGTGTTAAGGCAAATGAACATTCTCCCCCTCTGGTTCCCCAACCTTCAGACTTCTTTGCAGGGTGCCCACTCAATATACAGCAATGGAATCCCCCTTCTAGTGGTATGTGTACCTGTTGCAAGCAGTGAGGCCAATCCACACAGATGAGGTTTGAGACTATTGAACTATCCCCCAGGGTTTTCCACAGACAATTCAATGGGATGGCCAGGGGGTGAGCATGTTCATCCGCTTGGGTTACAAAGACAATTCCAGTGGGACGCAGTGTTGATAGTTTTCATCCCCTGTGTTTACCAAAGACAAGTCCATTGGGACCGGCAATGGGGTGAGAGGTTCATCCCCAGGTTACAAAGACAATTTCCAATGGGTTGGCAAGGGGGTGAGAGGTTCATCCCCCTTACACAGACAATTCAAGTGGGATGGCAAGGGGTGAGAGGTTCATCCCCTTACACAGACAATTCCAGTTGGGATGGCAAGGGGGTGAGAGGTTTTCCATCCCCAGGTTTACAACAAAGACCAATTCCAGTGGGATGGCAAGGGGTGAGAGTTTCATCCCTAAGCATTTGCCCACTCCTGCAGAAAGGAGAGAATCTCATCTCAGATTGGGTGGGTTCTCCTCAGTGCTCCATGAGGGCCTCAGGATATTATTCATGAATCCTCACCCCCTGACTAACAACCCATTTTTAGACCAAGGTTCAAGTTCGTTGCCCTCTTTGGACAAGATGGCATCCCCAGTCAAAAAAGGTACAGTCCTCTGGGTCCGTGCTCATGCATGCATGCATGCACACACACACACACACACACACACACACACCACACACACACACACACACACACACACACACACACCACTCCTTCCTTTTTCTGTATTTCAGTTCCAAAAAAAAATAAGAACCAGGAAAATGGGAGACCAGCAACAGACCTGAAGCATCTAAACCTTTTTTATTTCAGTGCATAAGTAGGAAACTGTGAGAATGGCCATCAATCCATCCTTCCATAGAAAGTCCGTCTGGATCTGTCAGATGCCTACTTGTGCTTTCCAGTACATCACTTCTCACAAAAGTACCTAATTCAGATTCTCCCCTTCAACCTCTTCTCTCTTCAACTGGAACTCTACACGGACGCCTCCAACTTGGGCTGGGGGCCCACTTGGACGACAGTCACGCCTCGAGGGTGTGGGACACGCAGACGGCACGTCTCCACATCAATGTCTTAGAATATGAAGCGGTCAGGCTAGCCCTCCTCCACTTCCACATCTAGTCCACTCACCGACTGGTTCTCCTCACGGACAACACGTCGGTAGCTCACCATGTCAATAAAGGGGGAGGGGGCTCACTCCATCGGCCTCTCACTGTGGACAGAGGCCCTCCTTCGCTGGTGTCACGCACGGGAACCACCCTCCCACGAGACACATAGCGGGGACATGTAATATCCTTGCAGACTCTCTCAGCCGGTCATGGTCCCTTCTGCACACAGAGTGGACCCCTGAACAAGCTGACATTGACTGCGGCGTGGGTTCACGGGTTCAAGCCCATGGGTCGACCTCTTTGCGACCAGGTTCAACCATCGTCTTCCGATGTACGTCTCTCCCGTCCCCGATCCCCGAGCGTATGCAGTCGATGCGCTCTCCCTTCCCTGGGTGGGCCTCATAGCATACACCTTTTTCCCCCTTCCCATCCTCCACAAGGTGATCAGGAAGGCGAGGCTGGAAAGACCCAGGCTCATCCTCATAACCCCTTGGTGGCCGACCCAATCCTGGTTTCTAGACCTCAAGTCTCTCACCCATGTTCCCCCCCCCCCCCCTCCAGCTTAACCCTCGGTGGGACATGCTCAGGCAGCCCCACTCAGGCCTCCCTCACTCCAACCCCCCAGATGCTTCGCCTACACGCTTGGCTTCTATGCCAGCCCAAGTGCGAGCATCTGCCTCTGCCTCCCTCTCCGACAGATCCCCAGTCCGTCCTAGATACCCTCGCAGGGGGGGGCCTCGCAGGGACTACGTGACTTGGCCTCTGCCGCATGTAGGGCACTGAGTCCCTCTACAACTACCGATGGGAGAGATGGTCGCGTGGTGCTCGGATAACTCAGTTCCCCACAACCACCCCTCCAACGTCCAGATAGGCAATTTCCTATCCCATCCATTCTTCCCTCCTCCTTAAGCTCTCTGCTAGCTCCATTCGGGGCTACAGGTCGGCTATCTGCACCACCATCCGCCAACTCGGCGGCCCGTCTTTCGAGAATGACTTCCTTCTCAGAGAGGTATCTAGGGGGGTGGCCCTACAGGAAGCTCAGTCCCCTTGGCACATTCCGCTGTGGGACCTCTTTCTTGTGCCAGACGCCCTCAGAAAACCCCCTTTCGAGCCCATAGCCACCCTTCCCTTTTACCTCCTCTCCTTCAAGACCACCTTTCTCCTCTCCCTGGCCTCAGCCAGAAGACGAAGTGAGATTTGCCCTGCCTTCAGCGGGGACCCACGAGACATCGCCTTCCACAGGGATGGCTCTGTCTCACTTAAGTTCCTTCCAGAGTTCTTAGCAAAAAGAACCAGGAACCGGGCACGGCCTCTCTCCTTCCCTCGTCATCCGCTCCCTAGCGATATCCTAGGAAGAGGAGAGAGAGTGGGGGAGACATGGACCTGTGCCCTTCAAGGTGCCTCAGACACTACTGGGAACGCTCACGCCCCAGGCGCTCCTCCCAGAGACGTCTCCTTTATTTCTATCAAACCCAATAATAAGAAAGACATCTCGGCTGGCACTACCTCTAGGTGGCTATCCAATACGGTGAAATCTGCCTATGCCCCCAGGCATACAAGGACCTCCCGGTCCTTTCTCCCAGGCCCATGAGGTCAGAGCGCTGGCCACTTCCACAGCGTTCCAGCACTCTGTCTCCGTGCGCCATCTCCTGGAGGCAGCCTACTGGCGTTTCGGAAAACCCTTTCATAAACTTTTATTTGAGGGATATCCGCATGACCAGGGGCTGACAGTTCTAAAGAGATCTCCTTTGTGGCGGCCAATGCAGCCATATCGGTTAACCCCAAGAACCACTAGGGCGCTCTGCCCTCCTCCTATTTCCTTTAAGTTCTGCTATGGTCTGACATGGTACAGTATACACGCCAAAATGGGGAGTTTTTTATTATACTCCCTGTTTGGCTAGTATACTTACCATGTCAGACTCTAATGCCCGCCCTACCTTCCCCGCTAGCGCCAAGGTTCTCTGGGTTACCTTGCGCACAGGCCTCGTTGAATGAGGTACAGGAAGCGAACATCGGCATCTTCCGTTGGCGGAAGTGGGGTGGGCGTTTACGTGACTATCTTATGACTGCATTCGCCACAAAACTTCGGCCTGACAGAGCTGACTGACTGCCATTGAATGCTATGGTCTGACATGGTAAGTATACCTAGCCAAACAGGGAGTATGATAAAAAACTCCCTTGTTCCTTCGTTTGGTGGCCCAGTAACTCCTATTTTTGCCTGGACCTTCTTCAAGCAGCATAAATGATAACAGCAGAACGATACAAGTAGTGTTTGTCAATCTATGAATTTTTGTATACATGCATAAGCTGACTATGTGCTGCTTGTAACCTTGATATGAAATAACAATGCCTGAGTGAATTCCACGTGTAAAACAGACAGATGTCTACGTTTTTCATTCCATGTACAAATGCCAGTGTTGAACAGAAAGTGTACACCACACTCAACATCGAAAGAAGAGGCAGTACCTTGTGCCGCAGCTTTTCCCTACGGTGGAAGTGGAAGGGTCTGGACTCGTTGGGATTCACCCTCTCCCAGCCAACCCTTTGATGTATGGACAGAGAGTCCTGGTGCTGAGTGGCAGTGGGGTCTCTCTCCAGGCAAACTGGATGACAAATGAAAACGGGTCGCAAAATTCACCAAGCGCAAGTCAGGCAAACACAGAAACTAACCATTAAAACAAAAACACTGAAACTGTTAAGTCTACTTTCTTGGCCAACAAGTCCCATATAAGATACACTCCATTAAGTCCCATATAAGACATGATTATGAGTGGTTTGGCATGGTTGCCAGTTTATTTCTACTGGGCTGTGCAGTTTATGTGTTCAATGTGTGTCTGTGTGTTCATATGTGTGTGTGGTGTGTGTGTGTGTGTGTGTGTGCGTGTGTGTGTGTGTGAAGCAATGCAAAAGTTAACTTCTTTGTTTTTCTTTTAATTGTTTCTCTCCCACTTCATTTAAGATTTCCATTTTGTATCAATCATACTGATGTTAGCTAACTTTCTTGACAGCGGGCGCCCGCTGTTCCGTCCAACCAATATTCAAGCATCAGTCCAAAAGGCTAAAAGTGCCTATTTTCACTTGCTGTCAAACTAAATGGCATTTGTGCACATGAGTATTTTCTCGTAGAAAATGAACTTCTTTTCTCAGTGGTTTTTCTTTCTTGTTCTGTATGCCTGTTTCTGCCTTCATGCTGGGTAAATAAAACGGCCCAAGCAAATATGTGCTCATGGTTTTCTCGAAAACAATCTTTTAAGTGTGTTTACTGTTTCCACATGTTTTTCTCTTACCTCATCTCAGGTTTCTTTTTACATAATGAGATTCAAAGTGTACCTGCGATAGGAGTCGGTTTCATTACGGTACAGTAGTGAAATCTGGTACATGCTCTTGTCCACCTAGTTGACTGGATGAAAACCTGTGGACACTCAATTTGCTGATAGTAAAGCCTGACGAAGAAAATCAATACATTGACCCGAAAATGCCTCATGTGACATTCTTTCAAATTGCTTTAGCATCATTCCTGTGGAATTTTTCAATCAGCTGACATTCAATTCTTTCCTTTCCATCTTTGAGTTCATATTTTTTAACTCTTGACATTCATGCTGGCTGACATCAAAGCCCTCTGGACATCCGTGAGTTCACACATCAAAGACTCTGATAAATGTGCTGACATCAAAGTTCTCTAAGTTCTCATCAGTGAGTTCACATCAAACTCTTACAGTCTTCATCTTGTCTTGACATCAATGTGCTGACATCAAAGCTCTGAACATCGTTCCTATTTTCACACATGCAAAGACTCTTGACATTAATGTTCTGTACATCAACTTCTTTCTCTGGGTTTCAGTGAGTGTTCTGTATGCAGTCTCCTGACGCATTTAGCTGTCGGTACATCAAAGCCTTCTGAAAATCAGTGCTCACATCAAAGACTTCTTGACTGTTCACAATGTACTGACTCAAAGCCACTGAACATCAGTGTTTTACCGTATTCACCAGAGTGTACCTCTGATGACGGTTTCATTCGCCTGCATCAATCATGAAAGCCTCTGACCATCAGTGAGTTCACATCAAAGACTTCTGACATTAATGTGCTGACATCAAAGCCTCTGAACCATCATGATGATCACATCAAGACTCCTGACATTAATGTGCTGACACCAAAGAATTGACATCAAAGCTTCCAGACATCGCCGACTTGAGCTAAAAGCTTCTGCATACACATCAAAACCTTGTGGACATCATCCAGTAGACATCACTCAACTCTTCTAGACATCAATGGGTAAACATCAAAGCTTCTGGACATCAGAGAGTTGACATCAAAAGCTTCTGGACATCAGTGAGTTGATATCAGAGCTTCTGGAGCATCAATGAGTTGAATCAAAGCTTCCGGACATCAATGAGTTGACTATCAGAGCTTCTGGACATGTCAATGAGGTTGATATCATCGCTTCTTGGCATCAATGAGTTGATATCAAAGCTTCTTGACATCAATGAGTTGATATCAACTTCTGGACATCAATCAGTTGACATTAAAGGCTGTAAACATCAGTGCGATGACATCAACGCCTGCAGAGTTCAATGAATCAACATCAAAGCCTTGAATATGGTGATGATAAAGACAATGGACATCAATGTGTCGATTTAAATGCCTTATGGACATAAATTTTTGATTGCATGGCAAAATTGAACATCAAGTTCATATCAAAACTAACGTGTGTTGACCAAAGAACCTGTTCCCCAAAATAAACCAGACAAAGCAATATACCTAACCTTCCAAAACAGAAGAAAAAAAACTGAACAAATAGTTGCGGATAAGAAGAAAGTCCCCCCTGGTGGGAGTAGAAGTGGCTGTCATGAACCACAATGGGGGATCCGGTGTCATTGAGGGATACGTAGTGATGAAACGGGGACCGCCGGTGCTGTGTTCCCTCATCGCGTTTCTTTTTTTGGTCTTCTCTGCGGACAACAGTACAGATGACCCCAGTATTAAGTTTGTTCTGTTCCCAAAAGACTTTTCTTTACTAAGTGTAACACTCAGCATGTCTTTTTGTAACATGCCACATCAAAAGTGTTCTGTGAAACCACACAAATATATGTCAAATGTTACAATTCTAATGATTCTACACAATCCATTCATTGGTTTTCCTTCAAGAAAAGTAGATTTTTTCTGCAAATCACTAAAACTTATTCTTGTGAATTCTTCCAGCGCAAATACAAGTTTTCTCATGTTATATTCTCAGAAACCGACACTTAAACTCAATCACTCCTATCCATTCAAGACAAATGTGAG
This sequence comes from Conus betulinus, assembly GCA_016801955.1. NCBI lineage: Eukaryota > Metazoa > Mollusca > Gastropoda > Neogastropoda > Conidae > Conus > Conus betulinus. The sequence goes on along the minus strand of JADBJO010010539.1, from coordinate 83,400 downwards.
CAGCTTTCTTTTTCTTTGATTTTTTCTTCTTTTTTGCCATTTTGTTCTTGATGTGTGTGGTGTGTGGTGTGTGTGTGTGTGTGTGATTGTGTGTGTGTGTGTACATTCATCAGCAACTACCTAGTTTATTTTTCACAAACACAACTAGTTTTTGCTCAAAACATACGCTTCCTTTGTTTGAAGATTGGGTGTCACTGTCTGTATTTTTGCATAATAGTTTCCTCTGTAATCACCTTTCATACAAGGATGAACTATAACCTACTATCTTTAACTTCTGTTAAAATACCCCATATGATGAATAAACTTTGTACACATTCTCCTGACAATGCACATTGGGGCATGTAGAGAGAGAGAGAGAGAGAGGACTTTGCAATTTTCTTTCTTATCACCAAATCAGGGCTCACTAATTATACTGATCAAACTCATAATATTTTTTTAAATGTTAAAAGAATAAAAAAAAATCTACCTGTTCTGAGTCAAATAATCTTCAGTCCAGCTTCCTTTTGTCTGGTCGTAGAGTTCCAAAAGTGTGCGCGTCAAGTTCACGTTCAGGATGTCCGCAGCTACAACATAGCAGATCAACAGAACACTAGAATCTCTTCAGATATCCTTGTAATTATCATAAGAAAAAAAAACAAGTCTTTTACAAAAAACACTGGTCGTCCAATACATGTGCATCACATATGTACAGGCATGGATTGATGAAATAAGCAGCTTCTGACAGTTCTGTAAGTGGCCAACAGTTAACAATTTACATTATCTTTTCTCACTACAAGTATGCATCATTCCATGAATCAAATGATTTTTATTGTCACTACAGATTTAGGGCTGTCATAGTAATTTCGTTGTCATTGAAACTGATCTATTTCTGCGGAACGTTTCACAGATTTTAGGACCAAGAAGGGAGCCATTGTACAGAGGGCTTGTTAATAGAAATATCTCCTCACTCATGAAAGTGCCACTGTTCACTGACAGCAAAGGAATGTTACACTGATGAGGTATAAAACAGAAGAATTGTACTGCTTCTCTGCAATTGTTACATATGGTTTCATATGATATTTAGGCATGGTTTTGTACTTGACTGAAGAACTACTCAGCAAAATAACATAATTCAGAATATAATTTGATAAGCTAACCAATCATAAATGTTTTGTTAAAATTGCCTTTTTTTAAGCAAAGACTTGCACAGAAAAAGGGACTCTAAAATACTTGTCGTTGTTCACTTAAATCAGTGAAAATGACCGTGTAGTAGTGTGATCAACCTTTGCTAGAAAAAAGATCCGTATGCACTAGTACAACAAAATTGCAAGGGTAAATGGAGACGGGGTACGCTAAACTTAGTACCAACTTAGTGTGAACGCGGCGGAGTGGGGGAAAGCACGACCGGCGTGGAGGAAGATGGCGGCCGAGCGAAGGGGTTCGATCGCCGGAAAAATACCAGGTAAGCGTTCAATGAAAGAATGAAATTACCGGGTAGTCCGAATGGGATGAGTTAAAGAAGGCAACGAAGAGAAAAGGGGGATGCAAAAACGCCGCACGAAAACAAACTCGCGAGGGAACAAAGACAAAGGAGGCAGGTGACGATCAAACAAAATCGTGAGTCACGATGACGAAGTCGCGAGATCAGAGGCCATCATGAAAGACATTAAAATGATAGCCCCCACCAAAACCCTCACACGACGAGGATATCGAGGGTTTTAGTGCAAGCGTAAGCCACAAATGAACAAGTAAAGAAACAAACACAAGCAATCTTTACACAATGGCAGAAGAATAGGCGAGACACAGCACAAGACTTATCTTGCTTGGACGGCAGGCCGAAGGTGAATGAGGTTCGGGAAGCGAACATCGGCAACTTCCGTTGGCGGAAGTAGGTGGGCGTCACGTGACTATCTTATGACTGCATTTGCCACAAAACTTTCGGCCTGGCAGAGCTGACTAACTGCCGTAGAATGCTATGGTCTGACATGGTATAGTATATGACGTCAAAAAAAAGGACTCTAAAATACTTGTCGTTGTTCAGCTTAAGTCAGTGAAAATGACTTTGATCTATCTATGAGCATCCCAGCTGTGCATCTTGCCAATACTTTATAGATTAACAGCATTATACAGTTCACTTTTAGCACAATCCTGAAAGAAATTTTTCAGCTGAAAAATGTCTTTCAATCTTGTTTTGTCCTTTTAACTGCATTCTCTAAATTGTTCTCTGTCAATTCACAAATCTGATCATACTGGAGTATAAATGCTGGCCACCTCATCCATTTTCTTTCCTTTTGTTTTTTTTCTTGTTTTTTTACATTAAGCCAAACTCTCTTGGAGTTTCAACTAATTGTTGGATTTTAGGGGATTTTCAACTGAAAATTCAACAAATGCATCAGTAATAGTTCCAGTAATCAAACTGTCTCACCTAGAATCTGTACAGCCATCTTTGCGTCTGGTTCTTTGTACTGCTTCCACTCAGCTGAACATCTGTAATCAAACAGTTTCAACAGATTCTTCTTTCTCTGCATAGGTTTGCAAGTCCTCAGACACCTTCAAACCAGCCAGGGTAGAACAATATTAAGCACTATCACGTGAACAGAAATAAACGGATCAAGTGTGTCCCTGTAGTGATCAAGCTCAATCCCTGTCAACTGACACATCACCTGTTATTCAACTTCTTGAATCTAAAAGCTGATGTCCTTTGGCCTTGGACTGAAGATCTGATTGCTACCTCATCATTGTCGACTCTCTACTGGGTACATTCAGCTGTTCGTCATGACCCCTTACTAACGAAATGCCAGTAGCTCTCAGCAGCTGCCCGGACTGCCTTGCTGTGCTTGCTGTCTATGACAGGTGGACAGAGGCAGAGCAAACACCTGGAAAGTCATCTTGTGGCACAGTTTGGCCAAAGAATGCAAGCTGGTTATGGCTCCAAAGCTGGTAAACAGGGCCATACGTCGCAAGGTTAACAGAATATGCCACTGAATATAAATGTATGCTGTGATGTTAAAGTATGCAACAGTGCTATGCACGTCTACTGCAAAGACTATCTTAATCTAAATGTATGTTTTCCCTGAATCTTTCAACATGGAAACGTCAACATGAAGAAAAGGGGCCCTTTTCTGATTACAAAGTGATCTGATGATCATGTACAACTTGAAGAATAAGGGGTCCAAATTACACACGACTTCTAGTTACTCTTAAAGACTATTCATGCAGTCAGTCTTTACTGACTAATTAGTATTTAAACATCTCAAAACAGACAAGATTAAACCATGAGAGACTAATGTGTTGACAGTCTGTCTGGTCTTTTTTTTTCTTTTATATTACTTTTTCTCTTTTTTTTTTTTTTTTTTTTTTTGGGGGGGGGGGGGGGGGTAGCCTCTGTTGTTTTTTCTGCATTACATCAGAAAACCAATCCAGGGAAAGGAAAAAACCTGACAAATTTAGCTTCCACCACACACAAAAACTCAATTTGTTCTCTTACTGACAATCAGCATAATATTAGTTTTTATTTTCCATATTAGCTTTCAGTCCTCATGTGGCCTGTTCAGTTGACTGGGATCGCACTGATCATTCCTCCCACCCCAGTTTTTAGGGTGATGCTTTCCATGAACTCAAATCAATGGAAAGATCCAGCTGCTAAGGCAAAGCGGTTTAGTGTCGTGGACTCCTGGCTGGTAGTCATGGGTTCAATTTCCACCAAAGCCATTCATCTGTCAGACTTTTCTGCCCTAATCTACTCTACAGGCTGCAGAGGGTAAGTGGGGAGGGGGGAGGGGGCCAGCAATGACAAAGAGAGACAGAGACAGACAGACAGACAGAGACAGAGAAAGAGAGACAGAGAGACAAAGGAGAGCAGTGAAGTGAGGACGGAAAGAGGTAGGCATGACAGAGTGACAGACACAGAGGGAAAGAGATAGACAGACAAAAAAGGAGAGAAAGACAGACATACAGACAGACACAGACTGAGAGACAGAGACAGGCAGAGGCAGAGACAGAGAGAGAATCCCCTTGACAGCCAGGCATACGAAAGCCGTCAAGACTTATTCAAGAGCTCTCAAGGAAAAGACAACAGTCATCAGAGCAGAAACACCGACCTCCAGGGCTCCAGGAAGGTTCCCAGCCAGACAGGTTCCTGTTGTAGTACTCTCCAATCAGCTGGAAGGACGCCTTGCCATGGACCCCCTGGCTCCATGGTCTGGTGCACACTGATGGCTGAATTCACACACAACACACAAGCTGTGTGATTCACCGTGACTTACTTGTGAATGAAAACCTTAATAATGGTGATGTAGTAATAATAATAATAATAATGATGAATAATATAATAATAATAATGATGATGATAATAATAATGATGAGATAATAAGAAGAAGAAGAAGAAGAAGAAGAAGAAGAACAGAGCATTTATACAGCACCTTGCCAAAGGTTCTAGGTGCTGACAATCCACACTCAAGTGTACGCAACGGGCTGCCTACCTGGGTAGTGCCGTCTGAAGAGCTGCCTGCCGGCGCTTCATTCAGTCATTTCCCGTGTCATCCAGTCATATCATTCACTCAGTTTTCCTTACTTTCTTCATTCTTTCAATTTCTCACACCGAGTGCATACTATGTGTAACGCATCATCCATATCAACCACAAACTGGCCTTCTCTTCCAAAAGTTGGGGATGGGATTTTATGTGTGTGCAAGATGTTATGCATGTGTTCACACATGGAACTTTGGTTTACAGTCTCATTCGAAGGACTGTATGGAAATGGGAGTCAGAACCAATGTTAACTCCACAGGAAAATCCCTCTGTACTGAAACGGTCCGGTGGAAATTCAAACCCACAACCCCAGGATCACCAAACTCACAAATCTGGAGCTCTACCACTGAGCTATTCCCGCCTTTAGTGTGTGTGCTATTAATTTAACACTAGGCTTTTGCCTCATGGTATTTTTGGGGGTGGGGAGCCTGGCAACAGATTAGGAACTACTATTAATTTATATGGTATTGCTTGGGGAGCCTGGCAACAGATTAAGAACTACTATTAATTTATATTATTGCTAACAAAAGATCCACTCACTAACTCGGTTACATTTGTACCCAAGTCTGTGTAACCAACAGATTCAAGCCCATCAATGGGAAGTGTACAGGATGGGTACATGAACATGAGAAAAAGGATTAAGGCCAAGATCCAGACGAACAGAAATTCTTCCAAACCATATAGAGTAAGTCCACGATGAAAGTATTCCTTACCATTGCAGGAAATCTCAGCGAGGGAACATCTGCATCACCACAATCGTCAATCAAACAAAGGCACACACTGGATGCTTTCAACTGTTGGCAAACAAAAAAAATCAACCATTCAGTATAATTTCAATAAGGATAAAAAACAAACAAACAAACAAAGAAAAAACCCAAAATACAAGCTGATTTCATTCAGATCTCTTCTCCAAGTGTATATATAGATATAGATACAGCTGTTTACTACACGATTGCACAGCTGTTCCTACAAGTATAAATAGCTATTACTACATCTACTGTCATAAGGTATCTGGGGAGTGTCTTTCTTTTTTTTTTATCTTTAAAACACAAAACAGTTTGTCTGCTGGTAATTAGTGAAATGATTGCAGTTTTTTTCAACTTTAACTGACGGCATGAAAATGGCTCTGAAAGGAAATGCTCCAACATGATTATCAATGTTCCAAACTCTACACCACATTTACACTGTAACTTGTAATCTGTGATATACATCCACATACACACACATACACCAGCCATACAATGTCTGTCTCATTACATCAAAGTATTTTTCTACCAAGATTTTTTTAAATTTTTGACAATACAACTAACAGTTGTAATAATAATGCAACAGCAAATTATTGTGTGAAAGAAGTACTACAGCCTCACTGAACTATAGAATAAAACTCAAAAAATGTACTGTTCAGGCATTCATCATCAAACTATTCTTCTCTTCATTATTTCCATACTCACACTGATTGCCCACTTAGAGTGCACCATTAAGGACAAATGAAAATTGAAAAATATTTATTTAGTGCATGATATCAGACACCAAGTAAGTTTTTGACAAATATTTATTCTTCAGATGTCACAAAGATCAGACAGTGACAGTCTCCAGCAAAACACTGTTTCATGCATTTCTTAACCTCGGGTATTAGTGACATCTGATGGAGAGATGTTTGTCAAACATAAGCTTGCCTACTTTGCACTGCTTATTACCATATAATTTTGTATATTTACTTTTTCATTTTGCTTAAATATAAGTCAAAAAGAGTAAACCCCCCCCCCCCTTAAAGGAGCATTTCCCTGAAATATTAACACCTCAGACGTAACTTTCTTGCCAAACATGTCTTGTGAATGTATTGTCATGCCAGTCAGCTCATCAGTCTCAAACAACTCTCTATCATGTTTGCATTATGTCAGCACAACCCAAACAGCGACTATCCCATCTCCACCTCAGCTCAAACACACCTCACAGCATGTACTCTGCAAAAGTATGCTCAGTCTCCATGGCAACTGTAATGTTCTTGAGTATCCGGCATACAAGATAAGTGTGCAAGCCGCAAGCATTACAACAAAACACAAAAAAAAAAAACATAATTCCCTTGAAGTCCCCCAATTACCTAATAAAACACAACACCACCACCACATACAGTTCCTGGTCATCACACACACTTTCTGGTGGGTGCCATAGGTGATGGACAGGATGGCTGGTTGCAATGCTGAAGTACATGCACCACTTACACAACACTGAGTTAAAACTCAAACAATCGCAACAGAAAAGAAAACCAGCAATCAAAAAGCTTTTTTTTTCTGGGGTGAAAATGAAAATGAATAATGGCGCAGAAACAGAGATGCAACGAGATTTGCTTTATTAACCTGCCCCAAAAGCAGAAGCCCAAATGTTTGAACTTGAAATGATGGGCCTTGAGACTTGTACTGACACGTAAAAACGAGAGCAACAAATGACTGACTGCCGTTGAATGCTATGGTCTGACAAGGTACAGTATATGACGCCAATGAATCATCTTTTGTGTCGTATGTAAACTTTAAAGCAGGGCAGGTAGCATGTCAAGTTAGCACCATGCCATACCTCATCTACTTACAGCCCTAGCAGCGCTGCTGCAGACGTTTAAAGGCACTGTCTGTCCATGTCAAGAACCTATTCCACTCCTTTTCTTTCATCACATTTTCTTTCTTCCTATACATACTGTGTTGTGGTCTGAGATCACATTGCATTTCTGTGTGTGTGTGTGGTGTTTGTGTTATTAAGTTTATACCCAGATAAATGGTTTCTTGTGCCCCACTGCACAATGTTATCTTCATGTATTGCTTGTACTGAGATGAGCCTCATCATGTGCATTACTCTGTGTGATATGGAAAACTAAATTTAATTCCTTCAATTCTTTCATTTATTAAAAAATAAAATCTTAATCTGGATAATAAAACAAAGAATGCATTATCACTGCTCTTTGCTCTTTCTCTTTCTGAATATGGGAGTCAGTAACTGATGAGAATTATCACAAGAAGACTTTGCTAAAGAATATTTTCCGATATTATTCCAATGCTTCTTGTCAAAGCCTGACCACATGAATGAGGGAACAGAAACAGAAATCGCGCTTTAAACCAATTACGTGAGATGGCCTGTGACACCCTTACTGTGTTAGCCCTGAAACGAAGCCATACACAGCAAGCTAACTGACTTCAGCTTGCTATCATGTTTGGCATGTATGATATACAAAAAAGATTGTTTCAAACAAAAGACCATCTGAAAAATATTCACATGGCCTCAGGCTGAAAAAACACACACAAATGAATCACAAGACACACATGACACTTTTCACTCTGAGGTCCTTCTTCCAGCCAAGATGCACAACACTCAGGACAAAGAAATTTTAACGAGCAATCGCTTATCGCTTCATCCATTCGTTTTTCATTCAATGCCCCTCTTGCGCCGAACTGGATGAAGATAATGATTGCTTGTTTTCATTTTTGTTGGTCTGAGAGTTTGTGTGTCTTGCCTGAAGAAGACCTAAGAGGTTGAAATGCATCATGTTTTGTCTTGTAATTCGTTTGTCTACATTTTTCCATGGGGCCTTATAAACAATTTTTCAAATTTGTTTAGATTTCTGCCTGCATTCACCTCACTCTGCAACTAGATCCAATCCTCTGAGTGCCCCTAGTCCTGATTGTGTGAGCAGTTTCCAGTCATTATAGTAACACAGTCCCCTTTCTCTCTCTCTCTCTCTCCCTCACCTCCACAGCAGTGATGGAAAAATTTGCTGCCGTCACTCCTGTCTGCACCCCCTGCCATTTTCTCTACAGCGGCTGGGGAGGTTACAGGGGGTGGCATGCACACTCAACCAGAGGGCTGCTAGATTTCAAATCTTCTTCACACTCCTAAGATCACGCTTTGCAGTCCTTTTTATTTTTAGTAACTGAAGCCCATCTCTTTGAAGTCGGTCCAAGGCATCTGGGGGGGGCGGCAACAAATATGACCTCTTTTTTCTTCAAAAAAATCGAAGCAGAAGGGGGTAGGGAGACATCTTCAACAGCATCGTTGGAACCTGAAGACACCAAAACTGGGTGTGAGTGATCTCTGGTTGGAAGTGTCCACACTGTACATGTTACACAACACAATCAGTTGGTCTTTGTTTAACCCCCCCCACAACAGTGTCATGACCCCATCCACGCATACTATGACTGGGTAAACCGCTCCATGGCCCAACCTATGGTCTACGCGGCCCTGACAGGTACAATGTAGCACAGTGGCGTGGCCTGTGAGCTCGCCGCTGTGGGGGCGCGCCCCCTGTCGCGCTTCAGAAAAGGGCCTGCAAAACACACTCGCGCATATTTTTGAAAATCAAACGCAAGAACAAGAAAAAAGGAGAAAGAACTGGGGGAAGCGGATTGGGCGGGGAAGGGGCGGGAGCACGCTACTACATCTAGGTAATCCCACGAGGGAAGGGGGGGGTTGGTTTTGGTCCACAAGCACAGTGGCGGAAGTACAGAAAACTAACTACACATCAGCTGCAATCAGCAGACCGCCTATATGCACCCTCGCATGTTAAGGAGAAAAAAATCCAAGAGGCAAGGGGATAAACGGAGAGCCTACATGAAATTACCCCACCCTGACCTATCTAGCGCCTGCGGGGCAGAGCACCTCTCACACATGCTAAGTTTCAGCTCTTTTTAAGCCGTGAGAGGAAGAGAGCCAACCGCTACAAAGGCGGAGACCTACTTTTCAAGGCAGAAAGACTACTGGCAGGATTCCAAACAAAACATGAATAACTTAAACATAAGGGGACGGACCCATGATGCAGGGGCCGAGAAGCCTACACACACACGTATGGTGCCCACATTTTGCTCCTCCAACACAAATCCCGCCACACAGTGGGGTGGGGGTGGTTGTGCCAATCTCCACCTGGGGCCCGGATACAAAAATCTCCACCAGAAATCTTCGACCACCGCCTGGAACAGTAAGTGTGGATAAACTTCATGCCCCCATCAGTTCTCCGGCGAGGGCCAACGCACATCGATTTTATCATAAGGTAGATAAGGCTGATAACGCTTTTTTAAAAGAAGCTGAGAATGTACTGTGTCTAAGGAGGAGTAAGATCACATGTCTTAATCCTCATACATATTCTTGTCCTCTCAGCTGGTTGTGTGGAGCAAGCAATAAAAAACACTAGATTCCCGCGCCATACGGGGGTCACACAGCCGGAACACTGTGCATCATCGGTTATCTTTTGTATCCCCCACTGGCTTCAGTAACGCATGGACAGAAAACTACAAAGGATCAAAAAAGCAGGGGGGTCGGCAGCGCCTCATGGGCCCGGCGCCCGGTACCACGGTTCCTTGCCCGCATAACACAGTAGCCTACACTGATTCTCCGATCAAAGAGCAAGAAAGAGGAAGCCCAGTCTCTGGGGGTCGTGATGGGACGGCTGTGCCAGGGGTGCTTTCGGGGTGGGGGGGGGGGGGCACGGGCCCCAGCGCAGAGAATCAGGGGCATGCCCAGACCTGTAGACAATTATTTTTTTAACGGCGTACTGCTATCAGGAACACGAATGCCAATGGCCTTCTACGCTGAGGCGCGCAATAGACAACTGAGCCGTACAACACACAAAATCCACAGGTAGTGGATCAAACGCCCAGAAAATTTCATGTACCAAGAGCATCGTAGGGCCTAGACTGGGTGATCACGGCGCACATCGCACAGGAAGTCACAACTTTACAACAATGCACACGCGCACAGCGAAAACGACACACACACACACACACACACGCACCACACACCACACACACTCACCACACACGTGGGAACAACACCAGACAACACCGCAAGAGGGCCAGGAGGCTTGATAGGCACCACGCTCGGACACGACAAACGCTCTGAGAGGCCCACCCCAGCGACCAGGTATCTGGAAGCAGCAAAAGCCAGGAGAGTGTTGAAGTGGGGAGCAGTAAAAAAAAAATCAGCCCCGGGGAGAAAATTCCAAAGAACACAGGGTAGTCGAGCCGGCGAGGACAAGGACAGCCTCAGGAGCACGGTTGTCATCTGTCGTCCTGGTGCAAAGGGATGGCAGAGTGTCTCGGCACAGGGGCCAACGACCGAAATCAATAGCGAGCTGGAAAGCCATTAAACCTTACCGTCTTGATCTTTTTGATAATGTGTTGTGTGGTGGGGTGGGGGGTGTGGTGGTGTGGTTGGTGGTGTGTGTGTGGTGGGTGTTTTGTGCTGGGGTGGTGTAATAAATAATAAGGGAAAGCGTGTGTGTGGTGGAGGCCTGTGGTAGTTTAGGGGGCGGCCTTGTGCACCCAGGCGGCGGATCGAGAATAACACATTCTCGAGTTAACATGGTGGCAAAACTTGAAAGTTCACAAAATCGGTTTTTGAATCACAAGGTCTGACCGTCCAAACATCAACAGGCAGTGATTAAGAATAACACCTAAAGCAAAGCCGGAAGACCTGGAAGGGGCCACTTTGACACGCCTTTTAAAGGATCCCATAGGAGAAGCGATGGTGGTTTGTGTTCTGGTGAAGATTTGTTTGGTTTCTGGGTTTGTTCATAATCTCAGTCAATACTTGGGTCAATAACAAAGGAGCCTAAAACTGTCAGATCACAAACTACAGACGGGTCCGACTCTTCAGCCGCCAGGGTCTAACCTGTTGCCAAGTTTGAACTAAAAGGGGCTGCTAGGGGTCGAGGCGGTGTGCAAGTGCGGGTACGACTGGGCAAACACATTAGCGGGGGAAACATAGCTAAAGCACCGTATGCTGCACTTTTCATTGGAGAATCTGGGTGGACAGTGCTTGGTTCGTCGTGTTCCAACGAGACACGACCGGCATACTTTGTGTCAAACCTACATCAGGCTGTTGATGTGTTTTCCCCCATCCTTTCATAGCATCAACAAAGTCTAAAAATATAGCACTTACTCTGATGAGTAGCCAATTGTCTAAATCATATCATCCACAACAGCCNAAACTTCCCATCTGAGGCACTGCAGTTCAGGCCAGTGCCTCACAAAAACGTACCAAAACTGACCTCGACACACTGATTTTCTCCTGCACGCAGTGCAACTCACACAAAAGGGTTTTCGTCTTATCCGCCATGACTGAAGTTAAAAACATAAATTTCCACAATGTTTTAGAACGTTCTGAATTGATAAACACTTCTGCTTGAGGACTCTTCTCTACTGAAAACCAACAAGAGTCGTAAAAATAGACTAGGCCTATCCAGTCTATGATTAGACCACAAGATCACCTGATTCAGGTAAGTGGGAAAAGCATGGAAAACCGTAGGAATTCCAGCTTTTCACAATCAACATCCGACATCCGACAGTTCAGCTGTGGCGAATGGAACAAAAGTCAAACAATATATGCAACATGACCATTTCGGATAATTACACTGGCTCCATTCTGGACATACCAATGTGTTGCTCACAGAACAAGAATGGCCAATCTACAGTGGGCTTCCAATGATCATTCCATGGCAATTGGAATTTGGTCATACAATAAAATCTTTCAACATTGAAGGAAATGGCTCGCGTAGTGGAATTCTGAGATGATAATCGAAGAAGACATCCCACAAATCAAGTTTCACTGTTAAAATCCTGATAGTGTAGGTGCTCATATTTATTCATGTTAGATGATAATACTTTGAAAAAAATGGAACACGAATATGAATAGATAATATTTAGCACTGTCTAGAATATTTTATTAACTTTATTATAAACACCTCTTTTCTACTGTATTTCTATAGAGGGTCTCTATCATAAACATCTCTTTTCTTAATGTATTTCTATCTCTTTCTCTGTGCATTTATGTGTGTGAGCTAGTAAGAGCACACTTGTGTGTGTGTGTGTGTGTGTGTGTGTGTGTGTGTGTGTGTGTGTGTGTGTGTGTGTGTGTGTGTGTGTGTGTATTTTCACTACATTTTCTAGCAGTTATTAATGGTGACCCCCTAAATATTTCTGTGGCTCCCTGAAAATTTGGAAGTGGGTTTTTCTTTCCGAGTCTGACCCCCTAATTTTTAGGAAATAATTATCACCGAGGATTAAAAAATCTTCCTGTGGTTCATAGGACCGATTCAAGCCTAATCCCATTTCCTTCCTTTCCTTGACTAAGACTACACAACACACTCCCTCGGCTGCTCCTACCTTTGTTGTTACTGTGCATTTTTTTCCCTCAAGGCCTGATTCTGTCCACAGTTTGCTGGTTTGTCTTGGCATTGTCGACTTTGTGCTGGATTCATATTCCAGACATGATCTGATTGCTCCCTGGTACACTGTCCTCAGGATCTATGTATTGGCTCCCTATCCTGTTCCCACTAGTTTTCTCATAACGGCAAGTTTTTTTTTACCTCTATATTCAAAATTTTCTGCATCCCAGTCAGTCAGTTCAGTTCTATAGGCCAAAATTTGGCATTTTTGATTTGAGTCCAAGTGAAAATGAGACAATGGAAATTCTGATCACATTTTCTAAAAAGTCCGTCTCAGGCTAGAAGTTCTCTCACTCATATGGCTGTTCTGAATACCTGATCCGTCATGCAAAATTCTTTGTCCTAATCTTATACTGACTCGCCTCTTGCTCCTAATAACTTTCATTCAAGATCTGCCTTTTCAAAGAAAAAAATTTGGTGGAATCTGTTCAGTTCTCTCAAACCTTGCACAAACAAATATTGCTATTAAAGAAGCATTCCCCAAGTTTTTTTCTGAGTACCTTTCTGACTTTTGTTAATATTCCATTGTTGTTCCAAACCCGAGTCATGAACTCCACATCTGCTGGCTCTTTTATTCATCAATAAACCTGAAGTCACGAAAATACTTATTTCCATCTTCACTCTGATGCGCAATGCATGGGACAAACAAATTTCAAACCTTTTTTTCCTGTAGTTAACCTCCCTCTCCCTCCAGTTCTATCTATTTAGAAAGAAAAAAGGAATAAAAAAAAAAAAGCTATTGTTTTCAAAGATGATTTGCATATTGTTTTCAAAGATGATTTGCAGAATATTTTCATCTTTGTAGAAGGTATGGCTACCATCTCTTCTTCTCAAAGTCTATTTTCTGAGCTTCTGTACTCACTTCTCTCTGTCTGAAGAATGCAATTCAGGAGTCCTCTCATCTTCCTGACAACTTCAGAGCCACTCTGCAGTAGGTACCCATTGAAGGCCTCTCTCACTTTGAAATTAATGGAAGCAAGCTCCCTCTCCCACTGTGATATCTTTGTTTTAGCTTCTCATTCTTCTTCTTCTGCGTACGCAGGCTGATACTCCTGCGGACACCCCCTGTACAGGGAGTAGAAGTTTTGTGTGTATGACCGTTTTTTTCATCCTGCCATTAAGGCAGCCATAATCCAATTTCGGGGAAGGTGCATGCTATATGTAAAGTGTCCTCCATACCAACGGCCAAACTGGCCTTCTCTTCCGAAAGTTGGTGATGGGGATTTGACGTGTGTGCAAGATGTTATGTGTGTGTGTTTCACACACACAACCTCAGTTTATAGTCTCATCTGAAGGACCGTATGGGAAATGAAGTCAGAACCAATGTTAACTCCAAGGGAAAAATCCCCCTGTACCAAAATGGCCTGGCGGAGATTCAAGCCCGCAACCCCAAGATTACGAGTCTGGCGCTCTACCACTGAGCTATCCCGGCCCCCAATTTGTTTAAGCAAATGAACAGTCTCCACCTCTGTTCCCCACCTTCAGACTTCTTGCAGGTGCCAAATCAATATACAGCAATGGAATCCCCCTTCTAGGGGTATGTGTTCCTGTTCAAGCAGTGAGGCCATTCACACAGAAGGGGTTGAGACTAATGGACCATCCCCAGGTTACACAGACAATTCCAGTGGGATGCAAGGGGGTGAGAGGTTCATCCCCTGGTTACAAAGACAATTCCAGTGGGACGGCAAGGGGGTGAGAGGGTCATCCCCTGGTTACAAAGACAATTCCAGTGGGACGGCAAGGGGGTGAGAGGTTCATCCCCTAGTTACAAAGACAATTCCATTGGGACGGCAAGGGGGTGAGAGGTTCATCCCCAGGTTACAAAGACAATTCCAATGGGTTGGCAAGGGGGTGAGAGGTTCATCTCCTTACACAGACAATTCAAGTGGGATGGCAAGGGGTGAGAGGTTCATCCCCAGGTTACAAAGACAATTCCAGTGGGATGGCAAGGGGGTGAGAGTTTCATCCCTAAGCATTTGCCCACTCCTGACAGAAGGAGAGAATCTCATCTCAGATTGGTGGGTTCTCTCAGTGCTCCATGAGGGCCTCAGGATATTATTCATGAATCCCTCACCCCCTGACTAACAACCCATTTTAGACCAAGGTTCAAGTTCGTTGCCCTCTTTGGACAAGATGGCATCCACAGTCAAAAAAGGTACAGTCTCTGAGGTCCGTGCTCATGCATGCATGCATGCACACACACACACACACACACACACACACACACACACACACACACACACACACACACACACACCACTCCTTCCTTTTTCTGTATTTAGTTCCAAAAATAAACAGGAAATGGGAGACCAGCAACAGACCTGAAGCATCTAAACCTTTTTATTTCAGTGCATAAGTAGGAAACTGTGAGAATGGCGCATCAATCCATCCTTCCATAGAAGTCCGTCTGGATCTGTCAGATGCCTACTTGTGCTTTCCAGTACATCACTTCTCACAAAAGTACCTTAATTCAGATTCTCCCCTTCAACCTCTTCTCTCTTCAACTGGAACTCTACACGGACGCCTCCACTTGGGCTGGGGGCCCACTTGGACGACAGTCACGCCTCGAGGGTGTGGGACACGCAGACGGCACGTCTCCACATCAATGTCTTAGAATATGAAGCGGTCAGGCTAGCCCTCCTCCACTTCCAACATCTAGTCACTCACCGACTGGTTCTCCTCACGGACAACACGTCGGTAGCTCACCATGTCAATAAAGGGGAGGGGGCTCACTCCATCGGCCTCTCACTGTGGACAGAGGCCCTCCTTCGCTGGTGTCACGCACGGGGAACCACCCTCCACACGAGACACATAGCGGGGACATGTAATATCCTTGCAGACTCTCTCAGCCGGTCAGGGTCCTTTCTGCACACAGAGTGGACCCTGAACAAGCTGACATTGACTGCGGCGTGGTTCAAGCCCATGGTCGACCTCTTTGCGACCAGGTTCAACCATCGTCTTCCGATGTACGTCTCTCCCGTCCCCAATCCCCGAGCGTATGCAGTCGATGCGCTCTCCCTTCCCTGGGTGGGCCTCATAGCATACGCCTTTTCCCCCTTCCCCATCCTCCACAAGGTGATCAGGAAGGCAAGGCTGGAAAGACCCAGGCTCATCCTCATAACCCCTTGGTGGCCGACCCAATCCTGGTTTCTAGACCTCAAGTCTCTCACCATGTTCCCCCCCCCCCCCCCCTCCAGCTTAACCCTTGGTGGGACATGCTCAGGCAGCCCCACTCAGGCCTCCCTCACTCCAACCCCCAGATGCTTCGCCTACATGCTTGGCTTCTATGCCAGCCCAAGTGCGAGCATCTGCCTCTGCCTCCCTCTCCGACAGATCCCAGTCCGTCCTAGATACCCTCGCAGGGGCAGGGGCTTCGCAAGGACTACGTGACTTGGCCTCTGCCGCATGTAGGGCACTGAGTCCCTCTACAACTACCGATGGGAGAGATGGGTCGCGTGGTGCTCGGATAACTCAGTTCCCCACAACCACCCCTCTAACGTCCAGATAGGCAATTTCCTATCCCTATCTCACCTTTCTTCCTCTCTTAAGCTCTCTGCTAGCTCCATTCGGGGCTACAGGTCGGCTATCTGCACCACCATCCGCCAACTCGGCGGCCCGTCTTTCGAGAATGACTTCCTTCTCAGAGAGGTATCTAGGGGGGTGGCCCTACAGGAAGCTCAGTCCCCTTAGCACATTCCGCTGTGGGACCTCTTTCTTGTGCCAGACGCCCTCAGAAAACCCCCTTTCGAGCCCATAGCCACCCTTCCCTTTTACCTCCTCTCCTTCAAGACCACCTTTCTCCTCTCCCTGGCCTCAGCCAGAAGACGAAGTGAGATTCATGCCTTCAGCGGGGACCCACGAGACATCGCCTTCCACAGGGATGGCTCTGTCTCACTTAAGTTCCTTCCAGAGTTCTTAGCAAAGAATCAGGAACCGGGCACGGCCTCTCCTTCCCTCGTCATCCGCTCCCTAGCGGATATCCTAGGAGAGGAGAGAGTGGGGGGGAGACATGGACCTGTGCCCTTCAAGGTGCCTCAGACACTACTGGGAACGCTCACGCCCCAGGCGCTCCTCCCAGAGACGTCTCCTTATTTCTATCAAACCCAATAATAAGAAAGACATCTCGGCTGGCACTATCTCTAGGTGGCTATCCAATACGGTGAAATCTGCCTATGCCCAGGCGTACAAGGACCTCCCGGTCCTTTCTCCCCAGGCCCATGAGGTCAGAGCGCTGGCCACTTCCACAGCGTTCCAGCACTCTGTCCCCTTGCGCCATCTCCTGGAGGCAGCCTACTGGCGTTCGGAAAACCCTTTCATAAACTTTTATTTGAGGGATATCCGCATGACCAGGGCTGACGGTTCTAAAGGGATCTCCTTTGTGGCGGCCAATGCAGCCATATCGGTTAACCCCAAGAACCACTAGGGCGCTCTGCCCTCCTCCTATTGTTTTTATTATACTCCCTGTTTGGCTAGTATACTTACCATGTCAGACTCTAATGCCCGCCCTACCTTCCCCGCTAGCGCCAAGGTTCTCTGGGTTACCTTGCGCACAGGCCTCGTTGAATGAGGTACAGGAAGCGAACATCGGCATCTTCCGTTGGCGGAAAGTGGGGTGGGCGTTACGTGACTATCTTATGACTGCATTCGCCACAAAACTTCGGCCTGACAGAGCTGACTGACTGCCATTGAATGCTATGGTCTGACATGGTAAGTATACTAGCCAAACAGGGAGTATAATAAAACTCCCCTTGTTCCTTCGTTTGGTGGCCCAGTAACTCTATTTTTGCCTGGACTTCTTCAAGCAGCATAAAATGATAACAGCAGAACGATACAAGTAGTGTTGTCAATCTATGAATTTTTGTATACATGCATAAGCTGACTATGTGCATGCTTGTAACCTTGATATGAAAATACAATGCCTGAGTGAACGTGTAAAAACAGACAGATGTCTACGTTTTTCATTCCATGTACAAATGCCAGTGTTGAACAGAAAGTGTACACACACTCAACATCGAAAGAAGAGGCAGTACCTTGTGCCGCAGCTTTTCCCTACGGTGGAAGTGGAAGGGTCTGGACTCGTTGGGATTCACCCTCTCCCAGCCAGACCCTTTGATGTAGGACAGAGAGTCCTGGTGCTGAGTGGCAGTGGGTCTCTCTCCAGGCAAACTGGATGACAAATGAAAACGGGTCGCAAAATTCACCAAGCGTAAGTCAGGCAAATACAGAAACTAACCATTAAAACAAAAACACTGAAACTGTTATCTGAGCTTAGTTACACCGAAAACCATCGGCAAGATAGGTAACTCCAACAAGTCCCATATAAGACATGAATTAGGAGTGGTTTGGCATGGTATGTGTAGTTCTACTGGGCTGTGCAGTTTATGTTCAATTACAGTATCTATGTTCATATGTGTGTGTGTGTGTGTGCCGCTAGCGCCCAACCAGAAATCACACAGCCAAAAGGCTGAGTGCCTGCCAGCGCCCGGTAAAACACATGGCAACAATGGGCGCCGCCGTATTTCTCGTAGAAAAGGAAGTCTCGTGAGAACATGATTTCCTTCTTCCTGTAGCCATTTTCTACCGTCTGCAAAAAACCGCGAGTCGATGTGTGCCGTGGTTCTCGAGTTACGATTTTTTAAGTTTTGAAGTCGAAATGCTGTTTTTCACCATGGCTACCTTGATTTCTGCCGTTCTATAATGAGATTAGTGATGGAGATACTGTGATTTGTAGAATTTACGGCATAAGACTTAGTGAAAGTGCTGGGTAATGAAGCTTAGAGTGACCTAGATTTCGACTGGGATGAGGTTCCAGGTATGATGAACAACGATTCAGAAGAAAGTTCTGAAAGAAAGATTTTTTTTTTTTCCCCCCGAGTAAATGGCTCATGTGACATTCTTCAAACTTATGATATAGCAACAACATATATATTCGTAGAATTTTTAAAAATTATTTTCATTTCATTCTTTCCTTTCCTCTCTTTAAATTATATTTTTAATTGGGTAATCATGTGCAAATTACGGAGTTACCTATCTTGCCGATGGTTTTCGGTGTAACTAAGCTCATGTATGCATGGCGTCTGCCTTCAAGCTGGGTAAATAAAATCCCAAGCAAATATGTGCTCATGCAGTAAAACTTATCTTTCTTGTTTACTGTTCACAATGTACTTCTCTTAACCTCACTTCAGGTTTTGTTTTACATATATCACCACCAAGTGTACCTGTGATGAGTCGGTTTCATTCGCCGGCATCAATCAATGAGCTGATATCAAAGCCTCTACCATCAGTGAATTCACATCAAAGATTCTTGACATTAATGTGCTGACATCAAAGCCTCTACCATCAGTGAATACACATCAAAGATTCTTGACATTAATGTGCTGACACCAAAGAATTGACATCAAAGCTTCCAGACATCACCGAGTTGAGCTAAAAGCTTCTGCATACACATCAAAACCTGTGGACATCAATAAGTAGACATCAACTCTTCTAGACATCAATGGGTAAACATCAAAGCTTCTAGACATCAGAGAGTTGATATCAAAGCTTCTGGACATCAGTGAGTTGATATCATAGCTTCTGGACATCAAGGAGTTGATATCATAGCTTCCGGACATCAATGAGTTGATTCAGAGCTTTGGACACCAAAGAGTTAATATCATAGCTTCTTGGCATCAATGAGTTGATAGCAAAGCTTCTGGACATCAATGAGTTGATATCAAACTTCTGGACATCAATCAGTTGACATTAAAGGCTGTAAACATCAGTGAGATGACATAAACGCCTGCAGAGTTCAATGCATCAACATCAAAGCCTGTGAATATGGTGATATAAAGGCAATGGACATCAATGTGTCGATTTAAATGCCTATGGACATAATCAGTTGATAGCATGGCAATTGAACATCAAGTTCATATCAAAACCAATGTGTTGACCAAAGAACCTGTTCCCCAAAATAAACAGACAGAAGCAATATACCTAACCTTTCAAAACAGAAGTAAAAAAACTGAACAAATAAGTGAGCGGATAAGAAGAAAGTCCCACCTGGTGGGAGTAGAAGTGGCTGTCATGAACCACAATGGGGATCCGGTGTCATTGTGGATAACGTAGGGGATGAAACGGGACCGCCGGTGCTGTGTTCCCTCATCGCGTTTCTTTTTTTGGTCTTCTCTGCAGGACAACAGTACAGATGACCCAGTATTAAGTTGTTCTGTTCCCAAAAGACTTTTCTTTACTAAGTGTAACACTCAGCATGTCTTTTTGTAACATGCCACATCAAAAGTGTTCTGTGAAACCACACAAATATATGTCAAATGTTACAATTCTAATGATTATCTACAATCCATTCATTGTTTTCCTTCAAGAAAAGTAGATTTTTTCTGCAAATCACTAAAACTTATTCTTGTGAATTCTTCCAGCGCAAATACAAGTTTTCTCATGTTATATTCTCAGAAACCGACACTTAAACTCAATCACTCCTATCCATTCAAGACAAATGTGAGCAGCTTTTCTTTTTCTTTGATTTTCTTCTTTTTTGCCATTTTGTTCTTGATGTGTGTGTGTGTGTGTGTGTGTGTGTGTGTGTGTGAGTACATTCATCAGCAACTACCTAGTTTAATTTTCACAAACACAACTAGTTTTGCTCAAAACATACGCTTCCTTTGTTGAAGATGTGTGTCACTGTCTGTATTTTGCATAATAGTTTCCTCTGTAATCAACTTTCATACAAGGATGAACTATACCTACTATCTTTAACTTCTGTTAAAATACCCCATATGATGAATAAACTTTGTACACATTCTCCTGACAATGCACATTGGGGCATGTAGAGAGAGAGAGAGAGAGAGAAGGACTTTGCAATTTTCTTTCTTATCACCAAATCAGGGCTCACTAATTATACTGATCAAACTCATAATATTTTTTTAAATGTTAAAAGAATAAAAAAAAAATCTACCTGTTCTGAGTCAAATAATCTTCAGTCCAGCTTCCTTTTGTCTGGTCGTAGAGTTCCAAAAGTGTGCGCGTCAAGTTCACGTTCAGGATGTCCGCAGCTACAACACAGCAGATCAACAGAACACTAGAATCTCTTCAGATATCCTTGTAATTATCATAGGAAAAAAAACAAGTCTTTACAAAAAACACTGGTCGTCCAATACATGTGCATCACATATGTACAGGCATGGATTGATGAAATAAGCAGCTTCTGACAGTTCTGTAAGTGGCCAACAGTTACATTTACATTATCTTTTCTCACTACAAGTATGCATCATTCCATGAATCAAATGATTTTTATTGTCACTACAGATTTAGGGCTGTCATAGTAATTTCGTTGTCATTGAAACTGATCTATTTCTGCGGAACGTTCACAGAATTTTAGGACCAAGAAGGGAGCCATTGTACAGAGGGCTTGTTAATAGAAATATCTCCTCACTCATGAAAGTGCCACTGTTCACTGACAGCAAAGGAATGTTACACTGATGAGGTATAAAACAGAGAATTGTACTGCTTCTCTGCAATTGTTACATATGGTTTCATATGATATTTAGGCATGGTTTATGTACTTGACTGAAGAACTACTCAGCAAAATAACATAATTCAGAATATAATTTGATAAGCTAACCAATCATAAATGTTTTGTTAAAAATTGCCTTTTTTAAGCAAAGACTTGCACAGAAAAAAGGGACTCTAAAATACTTGTCGTTGTTCAGCTTAAATCAGTGAAAATGACCGTGTAGTAGTGTGATCAACCTTTGCTAGAAAAAAGATCCGTATGCACTAGTACAACAAAATTGCAAGGGTAAATGGAGACGGGGTACGCTAAACTTAGTACCAACTTAGTGTGAACGCGGCGGAGTGGGGGAAAGCACGACCGGCGTGGAGGAAGATGGCGGCCGAGCGAAGGGGTTCGATCGCCGGACGAAATACCAGGTAAGCGTTCAATGAAAGAATGAAATTACCGGGTAGTCCGAATGGGATGAGTTAAAGAAGGCAACGAAGAGAAAAGGGGGATGCAAAAAACGCCGCACGAAAACAAACTCGCGAGGGAACAAAGACAAAGGAGGCAGGTGACGATCAAACAAAATCGTGAGTCACGATGACGAAGTCGCGAGATTAGAGGCCATCATGAAAGACATTAAAATGATAGCCCACCAAAACCCTCACACGACGAGGATATCGAGGGTTTAGTGCAAGCGTAAGCCACAAATGAACAAGTAAAGAAACAAACACAAGCAATCTTTTACACAATGGCAGAAGAATAGGCGAGACACAGCACAAGACTTATCTTGCTTGGACGGCAGGCCGAAGGTGAATGAGGTTCGGGGAAGCGAACATCGGCAACTTCCGTTGGCGGAAGTAGGGTGGGCGTCACGTGACTATCTTATGACTGACTGCATTTGCCACAAAACTTTGGCCTGGCAGAGCTGACTAACTGCCGTAGAATGCTATGGTCTGACATGGTATAGTATATGACGCAAAAAAAAAGGACTCTAAAATACTTGTCGTTGTTCAGCTTAAGTCAGTGAAAATGACTTTGATCTATCTATGAGCATCCCAGCTGTGCATCTTGCCAATACTTTATAGATTAACAGCATTATACAGTTCACTTTTAGCACAATCCTGAAAGAAATTTTTCAGCTGAAAATGTCTTTTCAATCTTGTTTTGTCCTTTTAACTGCATTCTAAATTGTTCTCTGTCAATTCACAATCTGATCATACTGGAGTATAAATGCTGGCCACCTCATCCATTTTCTTTCCTTTTGTTTTTTTCTTGTTTTTTACATTAAGCCAAACTCTCTGGAGTTTCAACTAATTGTTGGATTTTAGGGGGATTTTCAACTGAAAATCAACAAATGCATCAGTAATAGTTCCAGTAATCAAACTGTCTCACCTAGAATCTGTACAGCCATCTTTGCGTCTGGTTCTTTGTACTGCTTCCACTCAGCTGAACATCTGTAATCAAACAGTTTCAACAGATTCTTCTTTCTCTGCATAGGTTTGCAAGTCCTCAGACACCTTTCAAACCAGCAGGGTAGAACAATATTAAGCACTATCACGTGAACAGAAATAAACGGATCAAGTGTGTCCCTGTAGTGATCAAGCTCAATCCCTGTCAACTGACACATCACCTGTTATTCAACTTCTTGAATCTAAAAGCTGATGTCCTTTGGCCTTGGACTGAAGATCTGATTGCTACCTCATCATTGTCGACTCTCTACTGGGTACATTCAGCTGTTCGTCATGACCCTTTACTAACGAAATGCCAGTAGCTCTCAGCAGCTGCCCGGACTGCCTTGCTGTGCTTGCTGTCTATGACAGGTGGACAGAGGCAGAGCAAACACACCTGGAAAGTCATCTTGTGGCACAGTTTGGCCAAAGAATGCAAGCTGGTTATGGCTCCAAAGCTGGTAAACAGGGCCATACGTCGCAAGGTTAACAGAATATGCCACTGAATATAAATGTATGCTGTGATGTTAAAGTATGCAACAGTGCTATGCACGTCTACTGCAAAGACTATCTTAATCTAAATGTATGTTTTCCCTGAATCTTTCAACATGGAAACGTCAACATGAAGAAAAGGGGCCCTTTTCTGATTACAAAGTGATCTGATGATCATGTACAACTTGAAGAATAAGGGGTCAAATTACACACGACTTCTAGTTACTCTTAAAGACTATTCATGCAGTCAGTCTTTACTGACTAATTAGTATTTTAACATCTCAAAACAGACAAGATTAAACCATTGAGACTAATGTGTTGACAGTCTGTCTGGTCTTTTTTTTCTTTTATATTACTTTTCTCTTTTTTTTTTTTTTTTTTTTTTTTTTGGGGGGGGGGGGGGGGGTAGCCTCTGTTGTTTTCTCTGCATTACATCAGAAAACCAATCCAGGGAAGGGAAAAAACCTGACAATTTAGCTTCCCACACACAGAAAACTCAATTTGTTCTCTTACTGACAATCAGCATAATATATAGTTTTATTTTCCATATTAGCTTTCAGTCCTCATGTGGCCTGTTCAGTTGACTGGGATCGCACTGATCATTCCTCCCACCCCAGTTTTAGGGTGATGCTTTCCATGAACTCAAATCAATGGAAAGATCCAGCTGCTAAGGCAAAGCGGTTTAGTGTCGTGGACTCCTGGCTGGTAGGTCATGGGTTCAATTTCCACCAAAGCCATTCATCTGTCAGACTTTTCTGCCCTAATCTACTCTACAGGCTGCAGAGGGTAAGTGGGGAGGGGGGAGGGGGCCAGCAATGACAAAGAGAGACAGAGACAGACAGACAGACAGAGACAGAGAAAGAGAGACAGAGAGACAAAGGAGAGCAGTGAAGTGAGGACGGAAGAGGTAGGCATGACAGAGTGACAGACACAGAGGGAAAGAGATAGACAGACAAAAAAGGGAGAGAAAGACAGACATACAGACAGACACAGACTGAGAGACAGAGACAGGCAGAGGCAGAGACAGAGAGAGAAATCCCCTTGACAGCCAGGCATACGAAAGCCGTCAAGACTTATTCAAGAGCTCTCAAGGAAAAGACAACAGTCATCAGAGCAGAAAACACCGACCTCCAGGGCTCCAGGAAGGGTTCCCAGCCAGACAGGTTCCTGTTGTAGTACTCTCCAATCAGCTGGAAGGACGCCTTGCCATGGACCCTGGCTCCATGGTCTGGTGCACACTGATGGCTGAATTCACACACAACACACAAGCTGTGTGATTCACCGTGACTTACTTGTGAATGAAAACCTTAATAATGGTGATGGTAGTAATAATAATAATAATAATGATGAATAATAATAATAATAATAATGATGATGATAATAATAATGATGATGATAATAAGAAGAAGAAGAAGAAGAAGAAGAAGAAGAAGAACAGAGCATTTATACAGCACCTTGCCAAAGGTTCTAGGTGCTGACAATCCACACTCAAGTGTACGCAACGGGCTGCCTACCTGGGTAGTGCCGTCTGAAGAGCTGCCTGCCGGCGCTTCATTCAGTCATTTCCCGTGTCATCCAGTCAATATCATTCACTCAGTTTCCTTACTTTCTTCATTCTTTCAATTTCTCACACCGAGTGCATACTATGTGTAACGCATCATCCATATCAACCACAAACTGGCCTTCTCTTCCAAAAGTTGGGGATGGGATTTTATGTGTGTGCAAGATGTTATGCATGTTCACACATGGAACTTTGGTTTACAGTCTCATTCGAAGGACTGTATGGAAAATGGGAGTCAGAACCAATGTTAACTCCACAGGAAAAATCCCTCTGTACTGAAACGGTCCGGTGGAAATTCAAACCCACAACCCCAGGATCACCAAACTCACAAATCTGGAGCTCTACCACTGAGCTATTCCCGCCTTTAGTGTGTGGTGCTATTAATTTAACACTAGGCTTTTTGCTCATGGTATTTTTGGGGGTGGGGAGCCTGGCAACAGATTAGGAACTACTATTAATTTATATGGTATTGCTTGGGGAGCCTGGCAACAGATTAAGAACTACTATTAATTTATATGGTATTGCTAACAAAAGATCCACTCACTAACTCGGTTACATTTGTACCAAAGTCTGTGGTAACCAACAGATTCAAGCCCATCAATGGGAAGTGTACAGGATGGGTACATGAACATGAGAAAAAGGATTAAGGCCAAGATCCAGACGAACAGAATTCTTCCAAACCATATAGAGTAAGTCCCACGATGAAAGTATTCCTTACCATTGCAGGAAATCTCAGCGAGGGGAACATCTGCATCACCACAATCGTCAATCAAACAAAGGCACACACTGGATGCTTTCAACTGTTGGCAAACAAAAAAAAATCAACCATTCAGTATAATTCAATAAGGATAAAAAAACAAACAAACAAACAAAGAAAAAAACCCAAAATACAAGCTGATTTCATTCAGATCTCTTCTCCAAGTGTATATATAGATATAGATACAGCTGTTACTACACGATTGCACAGCTGTTCCTACAAGTATAAATAGCTATTACTACATCTACTGTCATAAGGTATCTGGGGAGTGTCTTTCTTTTTTTATCTTTAAAACACAAAACAGTTGTCTGCTGGTAATTAGTGAAATGATTGCAGTTTTTTCAACTTTAACTGACGGCATGAAAATGGCTCTGAAAGGAAATGCTCCAACATGATTATCAATGTTCCAAACTCTACACCACATTTACACTGTAACTTGTAATCTGTGATATACATCCACATACACACACATACACCAGCCATACAATGTCTGTCTCATTACATCAAAGTATTTTTCTACCAAAGATTTTTTTAAATTTTTGACAATACAACTAACAGTTGTAATAATAATGCAACAGCAAATTATTGTGTGAAAGAAGTACTACAGCCTCACTGAACTAGAGATAAAACTCAAAAAATGTACTGTTCAGGCATTCATCATCAAACTATTCTTCTCTTCATTATTTCCATACTCACACTGATTGCCCACTTAGAGTGCACCATTAAGGACAAATGAAAATTGAAAAATATTTATTTAGTGCATGATATCAGACACACAAGTAAGTTTTTGACAAATATTATTCTTCAGATGTCACAAAGATCAGACAGTGACAGTCTCCAGCAAAACACTGTTTCATGCATTTCTTAACCTCGGGTATTAGTGACATCTGATGGAGAGATGTTTGTCAAACATAAGCTTGCCTACTTTGCACTGCTTATTACATATAATTTTGTATATTTACTTTTTCATTTTGCTTAAATATAAGTCAAAAAAGAAGTAAACCCCCCCCCCCCCTTAAAAGGAGCAATTTCCCTGAAATATTAACACCTCAGACGTAACTTTCTTGCCAGAACATGTCTTGTGAATGTATTGTCATGCCAGTCAGCTCATCAGTCTCAAACAACTCTCTATCATGTTTGCATTATGTCAGCACAACCCCAAACAGCGACTATCCCATCTCCACCTCAGCTCAAACACACCTCACAGCATGTACTCTGCAAAAGTATGCTCAGTCTCCATGGCAACTGTAATGTTCTTGAGTATCCGGCATACAAGATAAGTGTGCAAGCCGCAAGCATTAAACAAAAAAAAAAAAAACATAATTCCCTTGAAGTCCCCCAATTACCTAATAAAACACAACAGCCACCACCACATACAGTTCCTGGTCATCACACACACTTTCTGGTGGTGCCATAGGTGATGGACAGGATGGCTGGTTGCAATGCTGAAGTACATGCACCACTTACACAACACTGAGTTAAAACTCAAACCAATCGCAACAGAAAAGAAACCAGCAATCAAAAAGCTTTTTTTTTTCTGGGGGTTGAAAATGAAAATGAATAATGGCGCAGAAACAGAGATGCAACGAGATTTGCTTTATTAACCTGCCCAAAAGCAGAAGCCCAAATGGTTTGAACTTGAAATGATGGGCCTTGAGACTTGTACTGACACAGTAAAAACGAGAGCAACAAATGACTGACTGCCGTTGATGCTATGGTCTGACAAGGTACAGTATATGACGCCAAATGAATCATCTTTTGTGTCGTATGTAAACTTTAAAGCAGGGCAGGTAGCATGTCAAGTTAGCACCATGCCATACCTCATCTACTTACAGCCCTAGCAGCGCTGCTGCAGACGTTAAAGGCACTGTCTGTCCATGTCAAGAACCTATTCCACTCCTTTCTTTCATCACATTTCTTTCTTCCTATACATACTGTGTTGTGGTCTGAGATCACATTGCATTTCTGTGTGTGTGTGTGTGTTTGTGTTATTAAGTTATATACCCAGATAAATGTTTCTTGTGCCCCACTGCACATGGTTATCTTCATGTATTGCTTGTACTGAGATGAGCCTCATCATGTGCATTACTCTGTGTGATATGGAAAACTAAATTTAATTCCTTCAATTCTTTCATTTATTAAAAATAAAATCTTAATCTGGATAATAAAACAAAGAATGCATTATCACTGCTCTTTGCTCTTTCTCTTTCTGATGATATGGGAGTCAGTAACTGATGAGAATTATCACAAGAAGACTTTTGCTAAAGAATATTTTCTGATATTATTCCAATGCTTCTTGGTCAAAGCCTGACCACTGAATGAGGGAACAGAAAACAGAAGATCGCGTTAAACCAATTACGTGGAGATGGCCTGTGACACCCTTACTGTGTTAGCCATGAAACGAAGCCAGCAATACACAGCAAGCTAACTGACTTCAGCTTGCTATCAGTTTTGGCATGTATGATATACAAAAAGATTGTTTCAAAAACAAAAGACCATCTGAAAATAATTCACATGCTCAGCTGAAAAACACACACAAATGAATCACAAGACAAACATGACACGTTTCAACCTCTGAGGTCTTCTCCAGGCAAGATGCACAACACTCAGGACAAAGAAAATGAACGAGCAATCGCTTATCTTCATCCAATTCGGTTTTCATTCAATGCCCCTCTTGCGCCGAACTGGATGAAGATAAATGATTGCTTGTTCATTTTTGTTGTTCTGAGAGTTGTGTGTCTGGCCTGAAGAAGACCTAAGAGGTTGAAATGCATCATGTTTTGTCTTGTAATTCGTTGTCTACATTTTTCCAGGGGCCCTTATAAACAATTTTTCAAATTTGTTTAGATTTCTGCCCTGCATTCACCTCACTCTGCAACTAGATCCAATCCTCTGAAGTGCCCTAGTCCTGATTGTTGTGAGCAGTTCCAGTCATTATAGTAACACAGTCCCCTTTCTCTCTCTCTCTCTCTCCCTCACCTCCACAGCAGTGATGGAAAAATTGCTGCCGTCCACTCCTGTCTGCACCCCCTGCCATTTCTCTACAGCGGCTGGGGAGGTTACAGGGGTGGCATGCACACTCAACCAGAGGGCTGCTAGATTCAAATCTTCTTCACACTCCCTAAGAGCACGCTTGCAGTCCTTAGTACTGAAGCCCTCTCTTGAAGTCGGTCCAAGGCATCTGGGGGGGGGGGCGGCAACAAAGCATGATGGGATGGAATCAAAAGGACATGCAGCTACACACTCATGCTAACATAGATACATTCAACTAAAAGACAACAAAAAAAATGAAAAGCTAAAAAAAATACGGAAAGCAGAAGGGGTAGGGAGACAGGGAACAGGCATCTGTTGGAAACTGAGACACAACAAATGGTGTGTGAAATCTCTGGTTTGAAGTGTACACACTGACATGTTCCACAAACACAATGAAATGTTTAAACAAAACACAAGAGGTATAACTAAGGGAAACACAGAGATACACAATACCCTTTCCATCTTCATAATCACTTCGAAAAGACAACAGGCAAGCTAAATACACAATAACGCACATGTTCTGCTTGGATGACAACTCTATAAAATGTGAACTACTTCAGCACCCCCCTGCCAAAGATTATCATGACACAGTTTACAGTGGCCTTTTTATGACTCTCCTCATTTTTGGGGTCTCCCATCCCGGTCTCTCTTCATAATAAGGCATATTGCAAAACCACATCAAACAATATTATTTTTCAAAAATTAAAAACTTGAAAGAAAACCAAAAGAAAGAATGAAAGAAAGAAAGAAGAGTGAAGAGTATAGGAATGGAAAGCTGGGTGAGGGGGAGAGAAGTCTTTATTTTTCTTAAAGTTATAAATGTTTTGCTTATATCACGTTAACTAAACTACATCTAAAATTATTAAAGTCCGCAAAATGAGGGGGTTAAGGGAGAAGTTGTTTTTTTTCCACAGAAGGCAACAACATGTTTTGCTTAAATTACATTAAATAAACTACAACTACAACAATCAATGTCTGCAGATAATGCAGTATGCCTCCATGGGATATAATGCAGCCATCTCATCACTTTGAATGAAAACAAGACATGTAAATATAAACAACATACACCTGAACTTCTAGCCTACTGTTTACAAGGATGCACCTCTCAACAGCAGTGACTGAAGTTTCATCTCTTTTTAAGCTTGATGAGGCTATAGGGCCATCCTCTACACAAAACGTTCTTGCCTACCTTTTCAAGGCAGAAATATGCCTGGAAGGATTCACAAAACAAAAAAACATGAAATAAATTAAAAACATAGTGGTACGTACCATGCATGATGCATTTTCTAGAAGCAGCTACACAACAAGCACGTAATGTGGCCAGTTTTCATCTCACACACAATCACTCCAAGCACATGTGTGTGTGTTTTTTTTTCCAATCTCTCACCTGTGCACCGATATACAACTTCTCCCACCAGAAATGCTTTCTACCGCCTGGAACATTAGTGTTTATAAGACTTTCATGCCACCATCAGTTACGCCGCTTCAGATTTCCAACATCACATCTGTTATCTATGTAAGTACTGAACTGCTTTTTTAAAAAAATCTGATAATGGCTTTGTACTAATGAAAATAAGTAAACATGTCTATAATCCTCATAACATATGTCTGTGTCTCTTCAGCCTGGTTGATGTTGAGACAACGTGATAAAAAAGAAAACTTAGATTACAGCGCTGTCACACAGCCTTGAAACACGTGTGTCATCATCTTTATCTTCACTGATCTTCAGTACTCATCATGAAAAAGAAAACTACAAGTCTCGGGTTCTGCAGCCCCTCATGCCCTGCGCTCACTGTGACCACAGTTTCCATTTCCCCTATACACCGTAGCCTTCACTGAGTTCCTGTCAAAATCAGGCATGAAAGTGGAGGACAGTCTTTGGTCTTATTGGAACAGGTGTTCGGGGTGAGGAGGGGGGGGGGGGGGTGGGCACAGTGCCCCATCGCAGGGTCAAGGGGCAATGGTCCCTGAAGCTGTACTTTTTTTTAATTCATGAGCTCTACATTAACACTTCCTGGCACTTACTATAGTAAATTCAACAACTGACAGGAATCCAACAGTAGTAAAAATAAAGAAAAAATTGGTCAAGAGTCATCTTATGCCCTATACAGTTGTTATATGTCACACACATTTAACACAATGCACACGCGCGCACAACACACACACACACACCACACACACCCACACACACACACAACACGTCGTGTGTAAACACAAAACACACATTACACACTTCAGAGAGGGACCCCATATTGTCTTGATTATTTTCACCAGCTCTCTGCAATAGCAAAAACTGTATTGAGAGAGTAACACCTCGACCATTATCATGGAAATTCAAAATCCAGGAAGATTTTTTGTCCATAAAAACAAAATCAGCCACCGGGAGAAAAATTCAAAATATAACACAAATGTAATCTAGTGCCTGCTGAAATGAAAAAATGACAGCAATCAGTAGTCACTGTTTTCATTCTGTCTCCTTAAAAATGCTGGCAGAGTTCTCTGCACATTTTCACAAACACTCTATCAATGATCCCAGCCTGAGAACATGCCTTACTCTTTCCTTTTTGAGTAATGTATTGCTGTTTGTGTGTGTGTGTGGTGTGTTGTGTGGTGTGTGGTGTGTAACTGTGGGTGTGTGTGTGTGTGTGTGTGTGTGTTGTGTGTGTGTGTGTGGTGTGTGTGTGGGTTGTGGTGCATGTGTACGTATGTAGGTGCGTGCATGTGTGCACCCGCAGTGCGTGCTCGAAGATTAACACATTCTCTGTTCAATTTAGGCAAACATTTAAGGTCATCAAAATCTGTTTTGAAATCACAGGATCTGGACCGTCAAAATCAAAACACGTCATTGTGATTAAGAATAACAAACAACTAAAGCATAAAGCAGAAGAACTGGAAGGCACTTTGAAAAATTCCTTTTAAGAATCAGCATAGGAGAAGCTATGTTTGCTTGTGGTTTTGGGTAGGGACGGATTTGTTGTTTCTTGTTTTTAATTAATGCTCATCTCATTATTACTTGGTCAATAGCCGTAAAACTGTCAGTCCACAAAGCTACAGAGTGTGGTCCGACTTCCTGCCTGCAAGTCTCCGGTGTTGGGCCAGTTTACTGGGGCGGTCAGCTGAAGGGGGTTGATGGCAATGGTCTAAGGAGGCTGGCTAAAGCAAGGTATTCATTTTAATTGGAGAATGCATGGTTGGACTTGCTTGGTTAGGATGTTTGCCACAGCAGAGCGACGCAATTGTGTGTAAAAACTACAGTCAGGCTTGTTTGAGGGGGTGTTCCCCAGCACCTTTCATAGCCATCAAACAAGTCTAAAGAGATATAGGCACGTACTCTGATTGGTAAGCATAATGTGATTAAATCAATAA
This sequence comes from Conus betulinus, assembly GCA_016801955.1. NCBI lineage: Eukaryota > Metazoa > Mollusca > Gastropoda > Neogastropoda > Conidae > Conus > Conus betulinus. The sequence continues at coordinate 51,538 of JADBJO010010539.1, read as the reverse complement.
TATATCCCAAAGCAAAATTTGTGATCCGAGTCATGCCAGCTAATGTACATTTAGAGATGACCGAATACTGGATAGGTGAACTTTAAAGGCATACAAGCAATCTGTGATCAACGGTAAACCAAAATTGTCTGAATCATCAGCGTATCACGTTAAAAAAACTTATTTTGTTAAATGCTTTCCTCCTTTTTCCATTCCTTTCCTCCTCCCCCCTGCTCAATTATATCGAAGGCCGATTCAATGAAAGAAAAAGAAATACATGACCTGTCACTCCCCTGTTCTGTTCAAAGGATGGGGATCAGTGCTGCTGGCTGGAATCCTCTCAAGGGCACCAAACAGCAGATGCTGAGTACAAGCGAGGGTAATGTGCCAGGGTGCCAATGATAAGGCACCCGACGGAGCTGACGAGCAGCAAAGCAGAGCGCTTTTGGCTTGTAAGGCCGGACCAGGCACTGAGTTGGGATGGCATAAGACGAAGACCATGTCATAGGTAGGCACGCTGATGTCCATGTGGTGAAGCTGACCTGTATAATACATGCAGTGTTCCAACTCAGAGGAAAGCATTAACAATAAGCACTGACAAATCAAACTAATCCTTGGCAATTTCTCCGACCATTTCCCTGCTGCCATGATTCTTTTTCATTTCAAGGCAAATACTCACAATTATCTACCCTTTCAAAGCCCGGTCATGGCAAGAATACAAACATAAGCATTTTCTTTGTCCTTAGAGATGAATTTTTCTCTGACATACAAGGTAAACCCATGGCATTTCTCTTTCATCCTTAAAAGGAATTTTCTCATATCTACACTCCCCCTTCTCCACCCCCGCATCCCTATCTCCTGGAACAACGTTATGATCCTAATTCATATGAAATATCCTAGATGACACAATACTGAAGAACTGGCCAACTGAACGATGCTTGCCTGGAAGCTACAAAGCTAAGGTCCATGTTTTGAGTCTCATAGGCTGGCTTTTTTTCCTCCTTTCTTCACTGGATCGTACCAGTAGTGATAAGTGTACCAGTCTTTTCAGAAAAGGTATAAACAATGTCTTACCGAGTATTATGCATCCACATCTACAACACATGAGACTGCTGTCTCTGGCAAAACTGTATGGAACAATTCCTTTGATAACGAACAAACAAAACCGATGCCAAACGCAAAACAGTCGATGAGATAATACCAAGTGACACATTCTCTCTGTGGAGAACAGCCACCTTTCGCACACCAAATCTTGTTCTATTCAAAAGTTATAACATACAAAAAATGTGAGTTAACTTCTATTCCTGACACGGGCCTCAAAAATCTTATCGAAGATCACCTCTTTGTGATCAAAAAGGGGTGTCACCCAAACAAAAACAGGTGTGTTGAACCATAAAGGTTGTCACTATTTTTCAAGGTGTAAGTGGCACGATCAATTAAAAAGATGGAATGTAGTGTGGAATGAATAATAAGGAAAAGACAGTAAAACAGAATCAGGGTCCTTTACCTCCCAGCAGTTGTGGAGCTGAGTTTTCAGGCACAGCAGCAGTCCCCCAGACATCGGAGGCTGGGTGGTCTGGGCTCCGGCAGAGGTTGGCATTCCTCATGCTGATGGTCATTGGG